>CAUYQV010022686.1:0-10666 GCA_963574575.1 Galagoides demidoff
ATCACAGCTCATAGCAACCTCCAACTCCTGGGCTCAAGCGAGTCTCCTGCCTCTGCCTCCCAAGTAGCTGGGACCACAGGCGCCCGCCACAACACCCGGCCATTTTTTGGTTGCAGCCGTCATTGTTGTTTGGTGGGCCCGGGCTGGGGATTCGAACCCGCCACCTTAGGTATATGTGGCTGGCGCCTTAGCCGATTGAGCTACAGGCGCCGAGCCAATTCAACATGTTAATATGTTGTTCATCATATTGCATCCTCATTTATGAGTGAAATATATTTATAATTTGCCCTTTATAATAATATATTTTCTCCAATTTTAATATCAGGTGTATCCAGATTAAGTAGAATGATTTTGAAGTATTTCTTTTTCTATAGTCTATAAGATTTGGCATGATCTGTTTTTTTTTTTTGAAATTATCTTTTACTTTTATTTTTTTATTTTTTAGTTTTTTGGAGACAGAGCCTCAAGCTATCCCGCTGGGTAGAGTGCTGTGGCATCACAGCTCACAGGAACCTCCAACTCCTGGGCTCAAGTGAGTCTCCTGCCTCAGCCTCCCAAGTAGCTGGGCCCATAGGTGCCCGCCACAATGCCCAGCTATTTTTTGGTTGCAGCCGTCATTGTTTTTGGCAGGCCCAGGCTAGATTCAAACCCACCACCTTAGGTGTATGTGGCTGGCGCCTTAGCCACTTGAGCCACAGGCACCAAGCCATCTTTTACTTTTATTTATAAATATTAGTTGTCTATTTTTTTTGAGACTTTGGAGAAAACAAAATAAGAAAAAGAAGTTAACTGATCAAAGTATTCTATAATAGACATACTTCTGACAATGTGATTGTTACTTTCTTTCCATTATTACTATTATTATTGCTTAATATTTTGTTGCAGCAATCGTCTGATTTCTTTTCTGAATGTATTTATCTTCATTTGTTCTTTATGAGGTTTTTGTTCTCAGTCCTTATGTTAAAGATTGTTATTGTCATTAAATTTAGCCTTTTTAATTCTGTGAAGGCAAAAATGGAAACCTAATATACACATGTATAAGTAAGAAAAAAAAATGGAATCTCAGGTTAAACTTGAAAGCCTTCCACGAGCCCAGGTTTCATTTGTACCATCAGACACCTGTATGCATTGGGTAAATTCTTCTTCTCTTCAGGTTCCCAAACAAATTGAGATTTCTGGAGCTGTCAGAAAGTGATCTTCATTACTTACGTTATTGATGGGTATCTGGCCAGGGCTTTCTTATTGGCCTTATAAAGTTAACCTTAATTCCTTAACGCAGCCTGGACACCTCTGAAAATGCTATATAATCAAAGCTTTGTTAAAATGCCAGCACCTTTATCATGTCCTATAGAACAAAACAGATACTTATTGAATAAGTATAACTGTATTGTCAGAAATTAAGAATACTTACAAATGGCTTTCAAATTCCAGAGAAATCAAGGAAAGAGAAAAAAATAAATGTTTCAAATTCTGCCTATAAGTATATACATTGCTGAAAGCTACAAATACCTCAAAAGACAGAAAATGGTTTTCTTGACCTCTGGAAAACAGAACACAGAAAGAGTCATCAGTGTTTCAAACAAAAAGCCTAGTATCGAACCAGCCTAGTTCCATGTAACTGATTTCTGTTCTGTTTGAAGTTAGGTGAGCACTACTCAGGGACATGTTAGCTTTCTAATTAAAGTCCTAGAAGTTTGCTTTTAGCCTGATGGTATTTAATTTCTAAAGACATCAGAAATTTGAATTCAATAAAACGCCAGCCTTTCCTAATATTTTCCTGGAAGGACAAACTTTGGACTCAATTACAAAAAACATTTTCTGGCAGATTTTCTCAGTCCTAGATGCCTACCCTCTGCACACTTGCAATGCCTTGTGGAAGCTGAAGCCACACCTCCTGCATGGCACCTCTGTCCAGCTGGGCACCTCAGATGAGAACTGCACCCAGGTCAGCAACAGCAGCTCAGCCACCAGCAGCAGCCCCACCATCTGCAGTTGGCTCACCTGCTGCTGCACCCCGGCAGCCTGGTCTGATGGCCCAAATGACCATGGCTCTGGAGTGCAGCTGGTGTGGCTGTGGACTCTGCAGTTGGGGACACTCTGGGTCATGCCATTGCTGGGCACTTTGGTGGAGGACATAATGCTGAGCCCTCAAACCCTGACATCACTTACCAGGAGCCTCTCAGAAGCCAGCTGGCACAGCAGCAGCAAGTTGGCCCTTGCTTCTCTGAGATGAAACAGTTTTTGGAATGTGCCCAGAACTA
Source organism: Galagoides demidoff (assembly GCA_963574575.1). Classification (NCBI taxonomy): domain Eukaryota; kingdom Metazoa; phylum Chordata; class Mammalia; order Primates; family Galagidae; genus Galagoides; species Galagoides demidoff. The sequence continues at coordinate 2,262 of CAUYQV010022686.1, forward strand.
GACTGACATAAAGTTCTGGGAGGGATCACTGAGGTGCTGAAACAATGCAAACTTGCAAATGGATTGTCCTAATCAAGAAGTACAAATTGGGGCAGCACCTGTGGCTCAAAGGAGTAGGGCACTGGCCTCATAAGCCGGAGGTGGTGGGTTCAAACTCAGCCCCAGCTAAAAACCACACACACACACACACACACACACAAAAGAAATACAAATTGAAGAACAGGTAAATCACTTCTTAAGACCAAGTTAATTTAGCATGAAAATGTAATTGATAATGAAATTATAAAGGGTAAAACCTCAGTTAAACCTCTCCTGTTATTAATATCTTCCTTTCTTCAGAATTGTAGTAGAAGAGGGTGTCTTAGTGTGTAGAAATTCACTGAGATGGTAAAGGATTGGGGGCAAATGTTAGTGTGGCCTCCTTAAACCAGCCGTTGTGATATTATTTGTGAAGTAATTAGAATAAAGTGGTTTTCTTCCAAAAGAAAATAAAAACATTTTCTGAGATGAATTAAAATTATTACTGATAATATATATTAAGACAGACAAAGATTTTATAATATTGGGATATATATAATTCATACAAATTAATCACTATTTCATATTTGACAATATTTCCTATACTTTTTTTTTTTGAGACAGAGCCTCAAGCTGTCCCCCTGGGTAGAGTGCTGTGGCATCACAGCTCACAGTAACCTCCAACTCCTGGGCTCAAGTGAGTCTCCTGCCTCCGCCTCCCAAGTAGCTGGGACCACAGGTGCCTGCCACAATGCCTGGCTACTTTTTTTGGTTGCAGCCATCATTTTTGTTTGGTGGGCCTGGGCTGGATTTGAACCTGCCACCTTAGGTGTATGTGACTGGCACCTTAGCCACTTGAGCCACAGGTGCTGCGCCACCTATTCATTTTTAATATATCAAATAAGCTTAATATGTCTTTCTCAGACTTTCAGTGGTCTTAATATTTCAAAAAGACCAAATTTAGAGTTTTGATTTTGGAAGCTTTGTCAAATATCAAAGGTTTAAAACATTTGTTTAAATAAGATTACAAGCCAGAAGCTCTAAAGGAAATACATAGTTAACTGGATTACATGTAAGTTCCTTCACAAATTTCCTTTTATGAATCTTATTCAATCCTGCACAATCTATAAACATTCTAAACCTTCTAGATTGTCCTGCTTATCACTTTCTTAAATAACCATTCTGTTTCAGGACAAAATTTACCACACAAGATCCTTTTCTTGCACAATGCCATTTTTCTTTCTGTCTAATTTCTCTTACTCTTAAAAAAAAAAGTTTTTTACAAAACAGGATCACAGTTTACTATGAAATTAATTATTCACTTGGCTAAACTGATAATTAGTTTAAAGGGCAAGAATCTTCTTTGACACTCAGTTTCCCAAACAACTTAAATAACCAAATTATTAAAAAAAAAAACCAAATTATTGGCTCAGCACCTGTGGCTCAAGCGGCTAAGGTGCCAGCCACATACACCTAAGGTGGCGGGTTGGAATCCCCAGCTTGAACCTAGGAGTTGGAGGTTGCTGTGAGCTGTGATGCCATGGCCCTCTACCCAGGGGGACAGCTTGAAGCTCTGTCTCAAAAAAACCCCCAAATTATTACATTTTACAAATGGGAGACATTGTATGTAATATAACACTGATATAGGATTTTCCCACTCAGAGCTGAACAGGGACGCCCTCCCCCACCATTTTTCAGGCTCAGATGAACTCAGAAAATCAGATTCCTTGGCGGCACCTGTGACTCAAGGCTAGGGTGCCAGCCCCATATGCTGAGGGTGGTGGGTTCAAAACCTAATCCTGTCCCCCCCCCCAAAAAAAAATCAGACTCCAATTTCTAGGCACAAACAGGCTGCACCCTGCAAGTCACACCCTTTGAACTCCAGCAAAGCCAGGAACAAAGCAGCCTGAACGGGGAGCACGCACGCTAATCCCCTTCCTATGACAAAAATCTAATAACTTCCCCTAGGGGAGGGACTGCATTCATTTATTTGTTGAAACACTCAGTTTGTAAAGGTGTTTTTTCATCTACTAAGTCCTGGCCAAAATTTTTCTTAGGGCCAATATTAATTCTAGACAAAGGACCCATGCAAGAGACCTCTGACTTGGGCCTCCTTCCCCCTGCCAGAAGCTCTGGTGTTTTTCATTTTTTCTGCATGCCCCTCCATCTAACAAAATCCCATTTTATCATTGACCTGTGGCCTCAATTCTCAATCCCTGAGACCAAGGACTCACTGAAGAAGAAAACTCCGGTAACAAAACCATAACATAGACATTCTTTCTGATGTCTTTTCATTGTTCCCTAAAGTCTCATGTGGCTACATGGCAAAGATGGCCACCAAGGGTAGGACCTGCAACCAAGACAGAAAGCAGAAAAATTGGAACATCCAGTTTCTCTTAGAATAGCCAGTGGGCAAAGTTGGAGCAGGCAAGAAAGGGGCCACGTGAGCTAGACTGTGCCCTGAAGCTGCTTGCCTAAGTAGGGGAGTGTGCATTTCTATAGTCTCATACAATTTGGAGGTTTAAAATCAAGAACACAAGCTCACAGTTGATCCCGTAAACTAGAAATATTACAGAGGTGGCAGTTCCACAATCCTTAAAGAATATCATAATTTCCCAAACATCAGGACATTTAAGTTATTTTTGTTTTAAATTTCTCAATCTTCTCAGAGACATGGTTGCAGCAGACTCCTGTGAGCCCTTTTTAAAAATGCTTCAGCACAGTTCTTTTTTTTTGGTTTTTGAGACAGAGTCTCACTATGTTGCCCTCAGTAGAGTACTGTGGCATCACAGCTCACAGCAACCTCGAACTCTTGAGCTTAAGCAATTCTCTTGCCTCAGCCTCCCAAGTAGCTGGGATTACAGGCACCCACCACAACGCCCTGCTATTTTTTGGTTGTAGTTGTCATTGTTGTTTGGCAGGCCTGGGCTGGATTCTAACCCACCAGCTCCTTCGTATGTGGCTGGCACCCTAGTCGCTGAGCGATGGGCACTGAGCCCTCAGCACAGTTCTTAACGGGGCACCCCCATGTGCTTCTCATCTCCTGCCCTCAGACAAATTACAAACACTTTATAAACAGGGGCCAGTCTCACAGTTGTTTTGCCCTTTGAAAAGGGGTATGTGTGAAACTCTGCCTATTATTACCCATCTCAGTCAGTTTCCAACCACTTATATGCACACAGTTCTAACTCATTTCTTAACTGGGCAGCCTCAATTTCTTTTCTTTTCTTTTTTTTTTTTTTTGAGACAGAGACTCAAGCTGTCCCCCTGGGTAGAGTGCCATGGCATCACAGCTCACAGCAACCTCCAACTCCTAGGCTCAAGCGAGTCTCCTGCCTCTGCCTCCCAAGTAGCTGGGACCACAGGAGCCCACCACAACCCCCGGCTATTTTTTGGTTGCAGCCATCATTGTTTTGGTGGCCCAGGCTGGATTTGAACCCGCCACCTTAGGTGTATGTGGCAGGCACCTTAGCTGCTTGAGCCACAGTCACTGAGTCGGCAGCCTCAATTTCTTACTTGAACTGCCACATAGCCACAGGAGGCAGACCAACACTCCCTGGGCCCTGTAAGGAGAAGTAGGAACTTACCCTTGGTGTCTAGTGCCATTTCCACCACACCCACATTCTCTCCTACACTTTTCACCAGTCCTGCCAGCGATCTAATACCGAGGGGTTGATTAGACCCCTGCTTCCTCTCCAATAGTGGGAACCCCAGATCAATTCTACCGTGCCTTAGACACCTCCCAGTGCAGGAGTCAGTTCCTGCATACCAATTGGAAGCTACCAGGTACATCTGAGCATGTTCTCTCCTTGGGTGGTCTTGCTTTGTTGTACCCTCCGCACAGATCGAAGCTAGGGAGGTTGGTTATGGACTAAAATCAACCACTGATAAATGTAGGAGAATGTGTCCAGATGACCTGGCTTCCCAGTGACAACTTGATTGCTCACAGTCACAGGAGCAGAGTCAAAGGAGCTGGTGGCAGGTCACCCTACATTAAAGCTGGACCATTCAGACCATTCAACTTCGCAGAGGACTTGGAGGTGGTTCTTAGAGAACCAGACTCCATAGTCATCAGAGAAGCTAGCAGTGAAGTTCTTTAACCTGCACTGGAGATGTGAGAGGAGTTTACTTTATTGAGTTCCCATAATTGTGAACCCAATGAAAAGGAATAGAAATTATATTGGGACAGACGATAAGAATAACAGGCACACGGATACCAATTTTGAGGAAGAAGCACATAAACAAAGAAGAAATCAAACGCCACTCCCCACAGGTGTCCTGGTGTTTCCAAGAACCTGGAACAGGCCCACCCAGCACCAGGCAGCCCTCAGGAGCCCCATGTCTCCTTATTGGGCCTCTGCCAGTGGCCCTCAGGAGTCCCTATGCCTTCTTATTGGGCCCCTGTCATCCTCCCTGTGTTCTAACCTGGTTCCCTAGGGAACTTACCAGTGTCCTGGTTGATGCAGGACAGGTGGTGCCATGACCTGGCTGTATTGATGCTGCAGTGGCTGGAGGAACCAGCTTGCTGGAAGGGCCCGGCAGCTGTAGGGGAGACACTGGCGCCTTGCTGTGTCCTCTCCATGTACTTCTGACTAGTCAATTTCACAGATGGTGCCTTGCTGTCTCTTCATGTGAGTTTCCAGGGCCTGAGAGTTCTGGCACCTTGCTGTTGATTGGATGACTGGCTGTACCTGACAAAGACCCACGCCCTAAAAGTCAACACTGAGTTTCAGCAAAACAACCTCCTCTGACTATATAACCCCCTGAGCAGAGAGCCCAAAGACAGACCTCAAAGAGGGAGCAGAAGAGCTTTTTCCCCTCCTGGGCTCTCTCTGCCAGGAGGTTTGTTTTTTTGTAGTTGTAGATTTTTGTTTCTGTGAATAAATCCTGTCTTACCACTGATCCTGTGGTCCATTGATTCATTCTTTGAATTGCCAAGACCAAGAACCTGAAACTCCAGTATCATGGTGACACTGGTGTCCCAGTGACTATTTTGTGGTCCGTTCCTGGGAGACAAACAGACTACAATTAGAAAAAGAAAACTTACGTCTCGAGAGGGATTTTTGAACCCAAAATTTTGGTGCAGTCAATTGGAGTTCCTCCAGAGCCCTCAGGAAGAGTTTGGGAAATTACGGGCCCTGGAACATCTCAGGGGGCACCTCCCCTATAATTTCCACCCTCTTGGGGGGGACCACGCAGGGAGGCTGACCCTCCAGCTGGTGAGATATTCACTGGGGCCTCTAAATGTTGTACCCAACACAAGTGGAATTATAGAGAAAATGCCAGCACACTGTTTGAATTGAGTATGGGGTCCTTGATTGGCCAGCCGAATTGAGAAAGGTTCACACTTGAAATATTCTCGGCCCCTGAATTACAAAAGAATGGAGTTTTTATACCTTTTTCAGTTGCGGGGGGAGAGAGGGAGGTGAGATCTTTGCAAGGTTAGATTTACAGGGGAACCAAGGGTAGGAATGTGATTTTACAAGGGTCCGCTGTAACTCTGGGCTAATCCCTAGTCTCTGCAGGATATGTTTAACAGTCCATTCCTATAAGGCCTATATGTTGAAGGGGAGAGGGGAAAAAAAGTGCAAACTGGGGTCCATTTGGCCTTTCAGGGATACAAAGACAATCTGATAAGTCCCCAAAGGAAAAAAAAATTAGAAATCAGAAGGGCTTTGGATTTCTCAATGTAGTGGTTGAAATGAGGTGATTGTGGAGCAGTGCCTTCAAAGTTCTGAAGGAAAATTGTTTGGGAAGGAAGAGGGTAGGATGTATGAAGAGAGGGTGATTGGTGGGATCACGCCTATGGTTCATCTTACAAGGGTACATGTGAGTCTTTCTAAATGTAGACTATAAATGTCTTAACACAATAACTAAGAAAATGCCATGAAGGCTATGTTAACCGGTTTGGTGAAAATGTTTTAAATTGTATATAAAACCAGCACAGCACACTGTAACCCATGACTGCATTAATGTACACAGCTATGATCTAATTAAAAAAAATTCTTCTCTATCTAGCTGTATCTTTAGGCCATTTTTCTAAAATAAAATAAAATAAAGAGTACAAATCATAAAAGGAAAAAAAATTGTTATCATCCTGGAATTTTATATACAGCCAAGTTATTAATTAATGAGAAGCATTAAATAAAACAATTTACAGTCATTTAGAGTTAAGTTTTCCTGAGGTAATAACCCCCCTAATCTCAGTAACTTGAAAAAAGTCCATTTTTTGTTCAAAGTCTTGTAGGAAGATGAGGCCCAAGGGAGAGAACAAACACCCAAACACTGTATTAAGAGGAAAAAAGCTTTATTCAGCCAGCGGAGCTACAGCAAATCTAAAAATCTCAAAATGGCTGAGCTCCTAGACTGACTCCATTTTCTTCATTTTATCCCCAGTCAAAAAGTTGTAACTGCCAAGTGCAGTGGCTCACATCTGTAATCCTAGCATTCTGGGAGGCTGAGGTGGGTGAATTGCCTGAGCTCACGGGTTGGGTTCAAGACCAGCCTGAGCAAGAGTGAGACCCCCATCTCTAAAAAAAAAAAAAAAAAAATTAGCTGGGCATTGTGGCAGGAGCCTGTAGTCCAAGCTATTTGGGAGGCTGAGGCAAGAAAATCACTTAAGCCCAAGAGTTTGAGCTTGCTGTGAGCTGGAACACCATTGTACTCTACTGAGGGTGGCATAGTGAGACTCTGTCTCAAAATAAATAAATAGATAAATAAATAGTCTCTGCACCTGTGGCTTAAGCAGCTAAGGCACCAGTCACATACACCTGAGCTGGTTCAAATCCAGCCCAAGCCCGCCAAACAACAATAACAGCTGCAACCAAAAAATAGCTGGGGCTTGTGGCAGGCTCATGTAGTCTCAGCTACTTGGGAGGCAGAGGCAGGAGAAATGCTTGAGCCCATGAGTTTGAGGTTGCTGTGAGCTGTTATGCCACAGCACTCTACCCAGGGCGACAGCTTGAGGCTCTGTCTCAAAATAAATATAAATAAATAAATAAATAAATAGAAGTTTAAATGACAGTCCTACTCCTTTGCAAAAAAAGAACAAGAACAAAAAGCTCTTACTAAATAAGGCCATCATAATGCAGTGTCCAATGCAGGCCCATAGAGGGCTCACTCTCAAGGGCCTTTATTATGGCAAATTGCCACAATTCGCAATTGTGTTGACATATAGACTAACTTTACTTTCTTCTGCTGACCTCTGATCTTCCTGCTATTATGTTGTTGACAATTGCTCTTGAAAAAAAATTTTTTTTTTCTGAGACAGAGTCTTACACTGTTGCCCTGGGTAGAGTGACATGGCATCATCATACCTCACAGTAACTTTCAGCTCTTGAGCTCAAGTGATCCTCTTGCCTCAGCCTTTTTTTTGGGGGGGGGGGGTGGGTGGTTAGAGACAGAGTCTCACTTTATTGCCCTTGGTAGAGTGCTGTGGAGTCACAGCTCATAACAACCTCCAACTCCTGGGTTTAGGCAATTCTCCTACCTCAGCCTCCCAAGTAGCTGGGACTACAAGCACCCACCACAATGCTTGGCTATTTTTTGTTGCAGTTTGGCCGGGGCTGGGTTTGAACCTGCCACCCTAGGTCTATGGGGCTGGCGCCCTACTCACTGAGCCACAGGCACCACCCCCCCTTGCCTCAGTTTTTCTATTTTTTAATAGCAACAGCGTCTCACTCTTGCCCAGGCTGGTCTTGAACTCCTGAGCTCAAGTGATCCACCTGGGTCGGCTTCCCAGAGGGCTAAGATTACAAGCAGAGCCATTCTGTCTGGTCAAATTTGGGGACTATTGTATCATCAAATCTTGAGAATCTAAAAGAAAGTAATTTATGGGGTCAGTGTAAAGTCATTTAAAAGAATTTTCAGGTTGGGCATGAGTTCAAAACCAGCTTGAGCAAAAGTAAGACCCCATCTTTACTAAAAACAGAATAAGTGATGCAAGAGGATTGCTTAAGCCAAAGAGTTGAAGTTTGCTGTGAGCTATGATGCCACAGCACTCTACTCAGGGTGATAGCTTGAGACTCTGTCTGTGGATCAGTGAGTAGGGCATGGGCCCTATATACCAAATGTAGCAGGTTGGAACCCGGCCCTGGCCAAGCTGCAACAAAAAATAGCTGGGTGTGGGCGGCACCTGTGGCTCAAGGAGTAGGGTGCTAACCCCATACACGCAGGTTCGAGCCCGCCTGCCACCGACATGCACCAGGGGGCTGTGTAGGATAAAAGATGAAAGGACTGGCTCGGCACCTGTGGCTCAATCGGCTAAGGCGCCAGCCACGTACACCTAAGGTGGCGGGTTCGAATCCCCAGCCCGGGCCCACCAAACAACAATGATGGCTGCAACCAAAAAATGGCCAGGCGTTGTGGCGGGCGCCTGTGGTCCCAGC
>CAUYQV010022687.1:0-16750 GCA_963574575.1 Galagoides demidoff
TCCCAGCTACTTGGGAGGCGGAGGCAGGAGACTCGCTTGAGCCCAGGAGTTGGAGGTTGCTATGAGCTGTGATGCCATGGCACTCTACCCAAGGGGATAGCTTGAGGCTCCGTCTCAAAAAAAAAAAAAAAAAAAAAAGAATCCTGTCACCTACCTACCAAGAAAGAGAATGAGATGTGGAAGGTAAAAGGAACTAATACAAAGACTACCGAGTAAAAGCAATAGGCAGAGAGGAAAGGCATTACCTATACCAAAGTGAAAAACACGGTAAAGTACATCTGGACCAATGTATTCACTCAGAAATAAGGCTGCAGAATCAAGACTGCCACCCAATGACTCCCTTCTGAGTGGAGGCTAGTCAGACTTGGAACACAGTAACAGTACTTTTCTTTTTTTTTCTCAGACAGAGTTTCACTCTGTTGCCCAGGCTATAGTGCCATGGCATCAGCCTAGCTCACAGAAAACCTCAAACTCCTGGGTTCAGGCGGTTCTCCTGTCTCAGCCTCCGGAGTAACTGGGACTACAGCGTCCTACCATAATGCCTAGCTAGTTTTCCTGTGGTTGGCAGAGATATAGTCTTCCTCTTGCTGGTCTCAAACTGGTCTGGTCTCCCAACTCCTGAGCTCAAGTGATCTGCCCACCTTGGTCTCCCAGAGTGTTAGGATTACAGGTATGCACCACCACACCTGGTCAAAGTACTTTTTTATCTTCAACTCTTCTGGGGAAGAAAGTCCAAGAAAGGTTAAGGCCCAGGCTCTCAGAACCCAGTGCTCTCCACCTCATACCCATGGCCTGTAAGAATAACAATTTGAATGCCTTTTGCTTACATACCTCATTCTACTCTTTATCATCTCATTTTCCATCTCATAAATCAGTGAAGCAGAAAAGGGAAGGAATTAATCCCACTTTAGAAATGAGAAAACAGGCTCGGCGCCTGTGGCTCAATTGGCTAAGGCGCCAGCCATGTACACCTAAGGTGGCGGGTTCGAATCCCCAGCCCGGGCCCGCCAAGCAACAATGATGGCTGCAACCAAAAAATGGCCGGGCGTTGTGGCGGGCGCCTGTGGTCCCAGCTACTTGGGAGGCGGAGGCAGGAGACTCGCTTGAACCCAGGAGTTGGAGGTTGCTATGAACTGTGATGCCATGGCACTCTACCCAGGGGGATAGCTTGAGGCTCCGTCTCAAAAAAAAAAAAAAAAAAAAAAGTATTACATTCAATATATACTTCTTTTGTTATCAGTGTAAATTGAGTATTACAATTTTAATACAGTTTTTTCCTATCCTAAAATGTGTATACATTTTTTGGCACACTCTGTAGTTAGAACATAAATATGGTGAAAACATGTACATGTTTTTTTGACTTGATGTTATGTTCTTCAATATCATCTGATATTTTACAAATCTGCATATTACATATTAATTATGTATTATATACTTTAAGTCACTTATCCAGTCTACTATAGATTTCTACTCTCCTGTTTTTGTAGAATTTTGAAGAATAATATAATTCTATATTTAGTTATTACCATTTCCTTTGATAATTCTTAGAAATAGAATAAACCTGTCAAGGGAGATTGATATCTTTAAATTTTTAGGTCTTTTAATCCATATAGCCAAATTGTTTGCAAGAGCAGTGGTACCAATTTAAGAAATGTCATGCAGATACATGTTGTTAGAATGTTCAGCTTAATTGTAATTTTTCATGAATAGTTTTATGTTAAACAAGAGTCCAGGTGGTTTTGGTAGTTTGAATCTGTCTACTTATATCTATATCATAATAGGAACAGAAAAGATTACAATGAATTCTGCAAAGTTATTGAGTGTGAATGATGTTAATGAAGAAATCTATCGATTAAGCACTGTATATATTAGATGTGTAAGGTATGGTCTCATTGATAAGAGAATGCAATGTTAAAAAGTGATAAACTGATCATGGAAATCATAAAATAATCATATTTAAGAATAATATGAGAATTTTGAAATTTTCAATGATAATATTAATATTGTAAACATGTTTAATTGAAATTTTTAAATACTGAGGGAAGAGTGCCACTAAATTTCTCTAATTTCTTAAATACTAAAATATTTTTGGTAAGTGTCTTACGCTAGCAAAATATTTTATTCTGCTGTGGACAGAAACCTTTCTTATACATATTGATGACCACCTTCCAGTTACTTGGAATGAAATTTAAGGACTTGTCTTTGTGACCCTCCATGTTTAATAGAATTAAATTCTCATTTATGTGTGGAGGAGAAGGTAGGGATTAAGCTTAAATATTTGGAAGAAAAGTAATAAAGTTGGTCTGAAGAACCAAAGTAGTAAAGGTAAACTATTGAAAATATTTGAAGATAAAAGAGATTTTAAAAAATAGTAATAACGAGTGTTCATCTATTTTAAGTTTCAAGAGGGGAAAAACTTAACTAATTTTGGAATTGATTGACTAGAAGACAAAGTTTGATTGTCTTCACTCAGTGACACTGCTTCTTAGTTCGTGAGCCACATCTAATTAAGGAACAATGGGGAGTTAATTCTAACTTTTCAAAGGTTTGATTGTAGATGCCAAGAAATTGACTGAAATGCCAGTGTTGTTCACCACATATGATCATATGAGTTTCACAGTAGATATTGGCTACAAATTGTGGAAAAATGTAGTTTTATCTTGAGAAGAAGAAACGATTTTTTTCATTCACAATAAGCATTACATAGATTTTCTGTGCTTTTTGATGATACCATAGAGAAAAGTAGAAATATACCTCATGGGCTAAAATCCACCCGGAAAAAAAGTTAGGTCTGTATGATACATGGCCATGAGATATGTAGGGAAGTCTGATCATCATCATTAATTTAATAAATGCTGTGACCTTTTGTAGATCTGAGAAGTTTCTTTAGTTATATTCACATATTAATACATTAAAAGTAATTCATTACCATTTCAAACAAACGTTCCATCATACATTATTTTAGTTCCATTCATTTTATTGCTTAGAAATAATATTGCTATGGTAGTATATTAGTTGTGAAAAAGACTTTTAAAAGCTATAATATAATAGTGTATTACAGTGATTTTTTAATCACTCAGAATACTTCAGGTGTATAATTTAGTTTGCATGAGCTTACCCTGCTAATTGCTCTTTACCTCTAGAATCATAAATAATTCCCTATAAACTCAACTTGGGAAAATGTTATTATGGTTACTTAATTCTTATTAATGACATCAAATGTTTACTTTATGATCATTCAAAATACTTTTGGAAGACCATGAAGGAATTTATAATTTGAATTATTAAATTCTAGCATTTAAAAAAAAATCTAAAAAGATACTTGAAAAACAGTTATTAAGAATTCACTTTGCATAAATTATGTCAGAGTAGTAAATATTCTTTTGTTCTAAATATGTTTCAAACAAAATATTTACAATATTAGTTAAAGTTTTACAATAGTTTTAGTCAATGTTTACAATATTAGTTAAAATAAGCCTTTTGATTATCATCTGGTTATATGTGGATATGTTTTTTCTAAGTATAATCCTATGAGAAACAAAGTCTCACTGTAAAGAAGTGGGAATGAAATTTTAAAATAATGTTTAAATGGCTCTCTTATACTGACACTTCACACTTGGAAGTACTAAAACTAAGAGACCTGAGGTTTTCCACCTCCCCTCCTTCCCAAGATACCCTCAGATTTTAAAACCTTTCTGAATAGCACACTGAAGAAGTTAAAGTAAAACAAATTCACCTTATGTTCAGGAATCAAAAAGTCCACATTCTCAGATCATTTTATTTCTAGGTGAACAAGTAAAGGCTATTACAAGCAAACACAAAGAGTATATCTATTAATTTAAAAGTAAGCAAATAATTTCATTTACTAGAGCTTATCAGACAACAGAGCGTAGGGATATTAGAAGAGACATAATTAGCATTGATGCAATCAATATCTGTATTTGAATTAACATCTTAACATCACTTGCTATGGAAAAATAATGTGTAACAACATATAAGCATTGGTTGAAAATGTTGGAAAGCTTAAGAAATACTAGAGAATTGTTATTACTTACAATGACCTGCAACTCTACATAATAATAGGACTTCACAGTACAATAAGTAATTGAAGTGGATTGTGACTATGCTACACTGAAATATATTTAATTTCTCTACTAGAAATGATCTCTTCATTATAAAGGGCAAGTTTATTTTAATTTTAAAGTGTCATATTGGTACTTCTTGGTTGTTGATTATATTTTAATACATTTTGAGTCTGGTGGAAAATGTTTACATTGAGAATTAGGATAATGTGATGGAGGGTTTCTGTTCTCTATTTGGGGGCCTGAGAGTTTTCAGCCCACTAGGTACTGTATAATCAAAAAAGAAGGGAACTGAATCTCTAGGTGAGGATGTGATCTGGTTGTTTGATGCCTGTGGCTTAATGGGCAAATTCATAACATGAAATCTAAAGAATTCCTGATGGATGGTTTTATTGTCTTTAAAAGAGGCCAAAAAATATTTACTTCTGCATGAAACTCTTTATGTAAGAATTAAATAAGATAATAGTGTCACTCTGCAAAAATAACACACAGTTCTAAAAACTATAATTGATATTATAGTTCTCTGTTGTTGGCCGTTCATCAATATTATTATGGTTTATGTACACATCTTTAAGGAAAGAATGCTTCCCTTTGGTATTTGAATTATACACCTAAACCAGTCCTTTGTTTTCAAAGTGCTATTTGCTTATTTTGGAACTGGAAGCAAATGAAGAGATTTTCTTAATGACTGGTCACCTCCTTTAAATAACAGACACTGTGATGGGGCTTCCCAATGACTCAAAACCTAATGAACCCAGCAGGGACAGAAACTTTTCTAGGCTTCAGAAGTAATACATCAGACACGATAGAGACCATTTAATGAGAGTCATACATTACAATTGCTTCTAAGCCAAGAACAAACATTATAGCACTTCCTCTGAGGATGAACCAAGTCCAAGTCATTCATTGACTTTGTGGCATGCAATGACAATCGTGGGAAATTAACAAGGAAGAGAAGACCTTTCCTCTAATAATATCAAAAGATTAAGAGGACCTAAAAAAATCAATTGACTAATCAATAGTGTGTAACTGCTTGGAGCATTTTCCCCATGCTAATCAGTCATTAAGTTGTTTAAACTGAATACCTACAGTTTTCCCAATTACTGAACTGATTTACAAGACATGGTCAAGGATGTCACAATCTACTGGAGCAAGACTCCATAGCATTTGGAGAAAGATAGACATAATTTTTAAATGATCCTCTCTCACTGTGGATTTAAAAGATTCTTGAAAGGAAGCCTATGATGGGAGCTGTTCTCTCAGCTTCCAAACATTGGTCAATTAATGTGGAGTGCACAAGTTCTTAACATGTGTATTTGTTTGATAATCTGGGTAGAAACTTGTCCGGAGCAGTTGAGCAGGTCAAAATTAAAGAAGACATCTAGACACTATATATGTGCAGGCCTTTCGAATATTTTTAACTTTAGCCATTATGAACAGCACATGGCAAACACACCCCTGAGTTCAAAATGACAAAAATATTCTAACAACACATGTGAAGCTCCCCACATACTGCCAGCCATTCTAGTATCAAAGCCACTTGTCAACGTTTTTAAGTTAAATGCCACTGTGGGGGAAAGACAACACTAAGAAATAACTTGAAACAAGGGAAAAAACCTTTTTATTGATATGTTTTACTTTGCTGGCAGACCAGAGCAAAGGTTTTGTGAACATTTAAAAGATGAAAAAGGTGAAGAATCCCAGAAGCGGTTTATCTTGAAGCGAGATAACTCTAGTATTGATAAAGAAGACAATCAGGTTGGTTCTCAAGTTTGAGAGTGGCTGACATTGTTGTTTTTGAAGGTGGGCTGACTGATGTTCTTGTTGTCCCTCTGTTGTCCCTCCTTTCCCTCCCAACTGTCCCTTGCCTCTGATACCACTGTCCTCCCTCCAGCCTCCTTACCCATCCTTGCCTTCCCCCTTGGCATTCAATGGGTAGCAAATAAACATGTCCTGGTTGCTTTAGCGATGGCTCTGTGTTGGGCTGCATGGGTGGTGCTTGGCGCAGTCCCTGCTGCATGTCTTGGGGGGGGATGGGATGCCACAGGCTCCGAGCTGTGGGGAAAAGCTTTGTCAGTCGCATTTCCAGATGTCTGTGTAACTATGGCAGTCGTTCCACTCCCTACAGCTTTGTCCTTCAGTTGTGCACAAATTGAGCTGGATTATCAATACGGACCGATGATCAACTGGTGTAGCTGTAAAGAACAAACCTTGTTATGGTGAGGACAGGTGGATTTTGCAACTATCCTAAAATAAGTCTTCACAGAAAAGAATTAAGTTCATGTATTAGTCTCCTACCTCCTCTCCTTCCCACGTTCTATGGTCCATGTAAATTGTCTGCTTGTTTTGCATGAACTGTAGCAGAATTTTATCCTTGTGTATTTTGCTTGTGAAAAAACACTCTCTTATTCTAGAATAGCCTTATTCATGACCTGGACAAGGCTAAAGAGACTTTATTAAATATCTTCTGTAGATGGGGGCTGGGGCTATGGGATCCAGGATGATTAGGAAAAAAAAGAAAACTAAGTAAATGGCAGAAGGAAACAACTTTTAAATCATAATGAGAACAATAGAAAGTCATGTAAATGCCATTACAATTATACTTTCTTTCTCCAACAATGGAAATAGATTTTTTGAAAATGACTTTGCTTTAGCATTCTTAAAGGTAAGACAATACACATCTCACTCAAGTGATCATTTTAATCACTCTCAGTGAGTCACTGTAAGCCAGTACGTGCGTCTCTGATGCACCTTTTAAAAACTTGTTCATCATTTGTATCTCGTTTCCTCCCACCATCACCGAGCTACATCATGGCTCAGGTTGACTGTGAACATGTGCCTGTGTCCTGCACTTCGTGGGTGTCTGTTGAATGGATGGATGAGCGGGTTAGTGCGGAGCATTTTGTGAGGAATAGCAAGAGTGAGACGGGAGGGTGGTTGAGACAGCAGGTCAGATGAGAAGATAAAGAAGAACAGGCCTCATGCTGGGTTCTTTGAATTGTTAGTATTTTGGGTCTTCACCCTTATCAACAGGCAAGTTTTTAAAGTTAGTTTATAAGCCTCAGGTTGTATTTTCTATGCCAGCTACAATTTAGAGAGTCACACTGAGTGAATAAAAAACACAAACACATTACTTTCTTTGGTCACTTGCTCTTTCTCCAGTCCCCAAGTTTTCAAAGCCGTTTCTTCCCACAACTGCTGTGAACTAGCTAGCCACTTTTCTGGTTCTTTCACCAGCATTCTGCCTCCTATTATGGAGTCAAAACTACACTGTTAGGCAAGGGAGACAGAGTCTAACACTTGTGAGCCACTATATTTCTGATCTGGCTGAACACCTTGAGGCACATTCTGGTATCTTCAATTTGGAAACGCCAGTGCTACGTTAATCCCGTGAGGAAGCAAGCAGAAGCCAACAGCAGCCATCATGGCAGGTCCCGTGCACACGTAGTACCTTACCCCAGCACAGCCTCCCTAGGGACCAGAGAGAGCAAGACTTTTCATATTCCATTCATTTAAATGGACATTTATTATTCTCAGCTGACAGTTGCTTAACTGCAGTTTTCTAACAACCCAACTTAGATAATCCTCCTGATTTCTTTTTTCTGTTCAGCAAAACAGAATGCATCCATTTAGAGATGACAGACGAAGTAAATCAATTGAAGAGAGAGAAGAGGAATATCAGAGAGTGAGGGAGAGAATATTTGCACACGATGTGAGTAGTTGTTTTAATTGCCTCTTTAGTACGGTCCTTCCATCAGCAGTAAGGCAGCTTCATTCCCCAGACATGGAGCTGGCAGGGCATAAGAAGACTGGAGCCAGGAAACAAATCGAACTGTAGCAAGCTAGGGGTGTTTTTGGAAGAGGACCTGTTTGAGGGAAGTGATGGGAGACTAGCAAAGGGTTTGGGTATGTTCCTAGGATATAATCAGTGGGGACATATTGAGGTATAATTTTGGTCAGTACCTTAGACCTTAAGTACAGAGAGAGGTTGTCAGTTATGAAGAAATGCCTTTGTACCCACATCAGCCAGCAGATTACTAGTGGTGTATTCTTTTTAATACCAACATTGTTCGGAGGAAAGAATTACAATGAAGAAAGAATCTGTCGATCCCTCATCTGTGCACATACGCAGTGTTTTCTGGGTTCTTAGCAAATATAGACATTTCTCTATGGTGAATTTAGGTAGTTATACTCATTTTTTCCCTCAATTCCAAATGAAGTCAGGTCTGTGAACAATTTGTCAAGGGAATAATCATAGGACAATTTATTTTGTCCAAATCCCAAAAAAGAATCATTGGTTGGAATTTGTTTATCCTTTATCCAGTATGGCCAGGATACAATAAAATTAAATTAAATGAAAATTAAAAAGTGAGAAAATAAATACAGGCTGTACTTAAATGCAAGAAAATCAAAAGGGCTAGCAATTGCTATAGTTCTAATAGTTCTGTCATTCTATGAGATCATTTGGCAGCCTCCTCGACTGTTGTGGCTTCTTCCCTATGCACAAGTAGAAGCCTGAGCTCCTGGGCAAGACTCTTCTGTGGCCAATACTTCCAGAGTTGCTAAGACAGCTGGATCATCCAACCTCCCACTGTGATTTATTCCTGGAGGCCACACAAATCCAGCCTAGAGATGTAGGATTCAGGGTTTATCATGGGGTAAGACTGCTGTCCTTTGAGGCTTCAGGCCAAAGCTAGTTTTTCCAATCCTCTACCTGGTGCTGGTTTCTTTAATACTAAGCTGCAGGGGAGGTTCAATCTTCTCTAACATCACCCCTGTTTCACATTCACACTCTCCCAGCCCACCTGCCTGCCACCTTTGTTGAACACACTAAAATAGAATTTGATGATTGAATAATCTGGCTTCTGAAATTAGGAGAGTGTGAAAAAGAGAGATGGAGGTCACCATAGTTAGAGGATTGAATCCAGTTCTAGAAGATTCTGCATATGTGTGGGCTACTTAGACTTTTTTTTTTAATAAGTAGAATTTTAGATATTGCAATACACAACTTAGCGCAGGGTGACCTCTTCTAGGCCTGTTGGGGTAAGGATGCTTAGAGTCAGAGAGTCAGATGGCAGAGAGCATATTACTGTCTGAAGAACTTCACAGAGAGAATGTTTTCAGAAAGCTAGTTTATACTTTACTTGTTTTTTCTCCCATTCTTTCTCCCTCTCCGTGCCTCATGTGTATGTGTGCACACATGCGCGCACACACACACACACATTTTCCCAAGCTCTAGCTCTAATAAGTTAAGTATTTTGTAAATAAGTTATTCTGAAAGTAAGTAGTAATCACACAGATAATGCAAAGCCACATAAAACTGATTTTAAAAAGTGTGCCATGCTTTTAACACATGAGATTTAAGTGCCTTCTGTCACCGATGCTTGCCTGTGATGAAGATGACACGTGTGCTGCTTACTTCGTTTACTGATGCCTATGTCCATACCTGAGAGGTTGTAGGGTCAGCAGTGACTTTCCTTACACAGTGCATTTCTCTACAACCCTCTGAAAGTGATTCACAGCTGGGGAGATGGGTTACAGGTTAAAACATTGAGGCAAGTATTCCTATTTGAAGCCTCTATAGCCTCATACTCTATTAACCTTTTTTCAAAGGCAAAAGCAGATTTAAATGTAAGAAAGCTTAAACACAAAACTATTTTCATAGCCTTTCTATTCCATGAAGTCATCTGGCAGTCTTAAATAAAATGCTTTAACTTCTTTTCTCTGTAGCAGGAGATGTGTGAGCTCCTTTGTGTTTTTACTAATGTGAGAGGGGCACCAGCCTGCTTTTAGCACTACTTTCGACTTGGTATCCTAAGACAGGGCTTTCAATTGACATCCTGTACCCAGACTATACTCTTGGACTTCCAGGTTTAAGTGAAATCCCTGATGTCATTTGTCAATTATGTTCATGAGTATGTGTGCATTTTTCTAAATGAAAGATCATAATTGTTTATTATGTTCTTATAAGTCTCACTGACCCTTTAAATACCACTTAAGAGCTACTTTCTCAGAGTATGAAAAAAGTGCCCAGCATTTATCTCCCTACCCCTATAGTTCTGCTGGAGACACACAGTCATCCTCCTGGCATTCTGTGTGTATTAGCCATGTATTTGCTAGACAGCAAATTACTCAAAACTTTGACATCTTAAAATGAATAAACAAGTGATCCTTATTATCTCACAATTTCTATGGGTCAGGAATTTGGGAGTGGCTTAGCTAGGTGCTACCTCAGACTCTTTCACAAGGGTGTAGTTAAGCTGTCAGCTGGGGCTACAATGATCTGAAGCCTTAATGAAGTGGATATCAGCTTCCAAACTCACTTGCATGATTATGGATAGGCCTGATTCTTCCCTGGCTATAGGCTAGAGATCTGTTACCCACTGTATGAGCTTCTCCCCAGACTGCTGGATGTCTTCTTCACATAGCAATTGGCTTCCCCTGTAAAAAGTGATCCAAAACAGAAAGAAAGAAGAGAGCTGAAGATGGAAGCTGCCATCTTTTATAATCTAATTTTGGAAATAACGTATCTTCTCTTCTCTATATGGGACAGTCTGACTGTGGAACAATGTGGGAGAGGTACCACACACACAAGGTGATATCAAGGTCATAACCACAAAGAGGCAGGGATCATTAGGGCAAGCCAATATTGACAGGCCTATGGCCTCTATTGACACAAACTCTCACAACCATAGCATAAATGTCCTGAGTACATATAAAAACACATCTTCCTTACCAATTTTGTAAAACAGAACACTTTAGGAGACCTTCATCTATGTACTTCCAGATCCCCAAATTGATCATCCAGCAATTCTTCAGATATAAGATCATTTTTTCATAATATGATAAAGTATATTAAGCCAATTATAAAACAAATGCAAAGAATCCAGCATAAGGAAATAATGTTACAGTAGTCTAATTATTTTTTTCTTAGCTGATCCTTAGTTTCTTCATAATTTAAAACAAAGACAACAAAACAATTTTCCTTAGAAATTGTTATTTAAGTAGTGGACTTATTTAAATGGGTTCAAATATTGATTAAGTATGTAGTTTTTGCTACTTCAAGTAACAAAGGGTTCAGAATACTTCTTGATATTTACATTTTAGCAAAAGTAAAATTAATTTTAAAATTAGAAAAATTCTTGAGTATTTTCTAAATATATCTTGGTGTCTCAGGGAAATATGTGTGTGTGTGAGAGAGAGAGTATGCTTTTGTATGCAGGCACACAATGAAACTGGATTGCTTTGGGAATTTTCTAGAAAAAAATTTCAAATATAGTTTGAGAATTTTAATATCTTGAGGTAAGATGAAATTATTTATTATTTAGCAACTAAGCATCTGTAAATCAGAGCTCACAGGAATTTTAATTTCAACTAATATTTTTGTAGTCTGTAGTATTTGAAATTGCTTCATTATATGCAACATTGCTAACTTTGGGAAGGTTAAGTTGAGAAAACAATATATTTGGAAAGATATGTTTTGCCTGGAGGGTTATTTCCAGAGCTTATTTATGTATAAATAGGGATCCAGGGAGGAATTCATCTGTGGTCCTCCTAGCATGTGCTGGGATTTCTCTTCAGTGAGAACAAATGATAAGGGCATTTGATGTCACTGGAGTTGGGGGTGGGATGTGGGGGAGAACTCTGTAACCCATTAGGCAAAAACATTTTTCTACTTTTTTTAAAAAAGCAAGCCTTTTATATCTGAGAATACATATAAGTGACAGCTCTGAATGTTGCACTTAATTACTGTGACAATTTTATCTTTCCCTGCTATTAAAATTTGCAAGTTATGAATACTACTTTTTTAAAAAGTTTATTTTCATCAGCTAATAAATCACAGCCCATAACCACCTTGGTCTTATTTATGAAAATGGAAGGGGTGCTAATGAAAGGGATGCTTTCCCCCCCAAAATCAGATGCCTTTTTGCAAAAGGTATATGTATAGGTATTTGCTGGTGTCTTACTTTTTAATTCAAAGATTTGGGCTGCCTAACTTTGCCCCAGATGCTATTAGATTAACGAGTCTGAAGAAGTCAATATGTCTTTGATCAACTCCTTGAAGGTAAAGTCTCAGTAACTACAGTACTCACACAGAACATTATAAACTTAATTAACCTATTTCCAACTACAAGGCCTGAGAAATAGGAGGGTATTGAGCTCATGATATATACCTGAGACAACATCACTCTCTTCAAATACCATTATGTGACTCCAGCCATCATTCAAAGTAAACTAAAGCAAATACAAAGGATAGGATATTTAGTTTATTCTCAAGAGATCTTCATAGGACATAATTGGCACATCATTGGAATTTGTTTCCCTTTCCGTATGTAAATGTCATGTTAAGAAAAAAGATATTTTCTAAGTGTTTGTGTTTTAATTGACTATTTTCGACTTTTCAAAATAAGGTTCTCGAACATTTGAAATTCAGGATACATATGAAATGCAGAAAGTTTAAAACAGAAACTATTCTAGAGAAATGTCCACTGAAATGCTCAGACCACTGAAGAAAACACCATGTCTTAATCTAGCCCTCTGACATACTGGAAGGAAATAATTTCTCTATGTATTTTGCAATATACTAGCTTGAAAATGGAAACAGAAACCCTTACCCTGCTTGGGTATCTGATCAGTAGTTACATTTGTAGCATTCTTTAATGCAAAAATTAGTTATTAAAAGGGCCATTGTTATTTCTTTAGTTGTATTTTATCTGAAAATGGACCTGTTAATTCTCTAATTATTCCTTTAGCAAATCATTTATTTGTCATTTAAGAAATTGTAAACATACAATGTAGTGTGTATCATTTATATTTAGAAACTCAGTACATTGGAAATGGTGTTTATTATGTTACTTACTAAACACAGGCAACCTATTACTGGACCATAGCACCACATCTTGTCTAGACTTCTCTTTTTCTGTTTGTTTAATTTCATCCACCTTTCCTCAGCATGTAATGGCAATGGAATTTTATATTCCTTCCATTGTATATTGACCACAAGATAGGGAGGAATTGAATGCTAAAAATGCTGGGTGAATGGATGCTAAGAAAATCATTGGTTTTCTTTGTGAAAATCTGAGAAATATTAGAAGGTGCTTGATATTTTTCCTAATTAGCTT
Source organism: Galagoides demidoff (assembly GCA_963574575.1). Lineage (NCBI taxonomy): Eukaryota > Metazoa > Chordata > Mammalia > Primates > Galagidae > Galagoides > Galagoides demidoff. The sequence goes on from CAUYQV010022687.1 coordinate 13,205, forward strand.
CATTTCATCCTCACTTGTCTTCTGCTCCCTCCTCTTATTTAAATTAATGACTGATGGCATGTCTTCAATTTTGAGAGTCTTGCAGCCAAACTCTTCCTTGAGAGTTTATCATTATCAGGTAATAATCGCAGTGGCTTCACAGCTTTCTCATCCATAGGTGGATCATGGCAAGTTTGTACGCAGTGCTCTGATGACAACCTTTTCCCTTGGCTTTTGTTGGTGGCTGCACCTGCCCAGCTCCAGACCAAGCCACTAGCTCAGAATCCAATGGCCACATGCTTCTCCAGCCGTTTCCTTCACTCTTCTCTTCTGACCTCCACCTAGAATGAGCTAAATCTGTTTGAAACCTGAAGATATCCTCATGGAAATGTACCCAATGCCGCATGACAACTGTTTGCTCTTCTAATGCTAACCTCTTTTTCTCCCTTTTTATTTCCATCTTTTGTACATCTACTTCTTAATACTTTTTCCCTAGAAAGGGAAAACTATAAAAGTTGTGAAATAAAGCAAGGATTTAGGAGCCCTCAGGATAACCAGAACGTCTGATACAATGCCTTTTTTTATTTTTCAGTCAGTTTGCTCCCAGGAAAGCCTTTTTGTGGATAACAGGTAAAATTAAATCTACTTTTTTATGTCTTTTGAGGAACAAAGTCTGTCGTGTGTGTCCTGTACATTCATAAATATATATATCCCATATATAATTGTATGCTTGAATATATGTATATGTATATACATATATCTATGGGTACCATATATAATCACACATATATGTTATTTAGCACATCTAAAAATTGCTTTATTTGGAGACAATTTCAGTTACTTCTAAGTAGAGTTTTAAACATTTTCCTTATTTCTCAATTTCTTATCTTTCTAAAGGTATAATTTCTATCACCTTCACCTGCCATTGAAAAGAATAAATATTGAGATCACACAGGAACTTGCAGTTTCATTGGCTTATTGAATAGTCTGTTCAAAATACTTGGGTATTTGGTATTATTACGTACTTCGTATGTACCACAATTATGTGTGGCTATGTAATTAATAATTGGAAAAGAATTATTTTAAGTTTTTTACTCTCAGTAATCTATTAGTCTTCACAGAAGGGCTGACTTGAAAATCTTTTCTAAATTGGTCTATACATGTATTTTGCAATATACTAGCTTAAAAATCATTGGAGGGAGGTAATTGTGAAATGAATGAGTTATGAAATTTAAAGATAGTCTTGAGGATTGAAGCAAAATTTTTTTCAATCTTAATATCTACCTTTTTAAAATCTAATCTAAACTGACATATATCTTGAAATGCTCCATTGATTTAATTGCAGATATTCAGGGCAAATTAAGAAATTCATATTAAGTTGTGGTAATCATATTAAAATGCATCAAAATGAGAAACTTGGTTTGGAAATATGATATCCATAAATAAAGTTGTGGTTAATTTTATTTCAGGTGTCAGCTTAATGGGTGTCCCTATAACGCTGATTAAAATTAAAATGAGAACTGCTTGATTAAAAAGCTTAGTACTCAGAGAAATTTCATCTGGGCATTAAAGATGATTGGTTTAAAAAAATATGGTCATTCAGATTTGCAGTTGGAAATCTTTAAGTAACTAAACTCTTTATAAAATAACCTCTTTTGGAAGAAGAAAACAAATTGGAAAACAAGTCCATGTATGCGATTCAAAAACAACTTCAAAGTCAATTTATTTGAGGTCTGACAATTAAGTTAATGAACTTATCCTAAAAAAAGTGCTACAAATCTTATTGCTGAATGTCACTACGGTCAAACTGGAAGGACTCCCCTTGTGAAACTGTGCATCAATGCCAGTGCCTACTCTACCCTCCAAGGCAATTTTGGAACTCTTTTTCTGGAATGACCATCAAAACGGTTGCAATATTACCCCTAATGTCCTCAATGTCATCAAAATGTCTTCTTTTCAATATTTCCTTTACCTTGGGATAAAGAATTAAGTCATTGGGAGCCGGGTGAGGTGAGTAGGGAGGGTGCTTCAATACAGTTATTTTGTTTACTGGCTAAAAACTACCTTTCAGACAGTGCCAAGTGACCTGGTGTATTGTTATGACACAAGTGTCATGAGTTATTGGCCAAGATTTTCAGTTAAGATCTTCCTGTTTCTCTATTTATGTTTACTCAGTCTGCTATGCTTCTCACAGTCAGCTGACAATTTTGACACGCAATTCAACCAATTTTTGCAATATCTTTTGTCAGTTCCACACATGGTGGAAAGTTCCTAAACTTAATTGTCAGATGTCATACTTAAGAAAAAATATTTTGTGTTTACAGTAAGACTAAGAATTTTTGAGTCTTAATATCTTAGAGATGATTTTGAAGCATTCTAAAAATTCCTTATCTTTACCATAAGATTAAGTATTTACAATTCATTTTAATGGTAAACCTTATTTCCTAGTCTTGCATTAATTATTTTTCTGACATTACTCCCTGATCTTACTTATTTACACCCATGTTCCCATTATATTCAAATTGTATTATATACACCATTACAATAATTGGTCACATAGTGGCATTGCATATGTGAACCTTGATTGTCCAAAAAACCAATAATCTAGTTGAGAGGTTTCTCTATAAAAATAAATACATTTGAGGGGACCCTATTCTGGAATGCCAAAATTTCACTATGCCAAGAAATAAGGAATAACTTTATTATTGCCTTAAGAAAAAACACAACCAATACATTTAATTGCCTCTGTGTTATATTTATACCAATTTCTTTGATAATCTTCTCCTCTTCCAATGTCTTGATTTTCTCTTCCCTACCATCCCCCTTACCTATGTCAGTGCCTTAATCCACAGTAGGCATCTTAGTCCTGGCATGCTGCCATATATTTTTTAAAGAAAAATTCGATATCACACAAACATAGCATATGGGATTAATTTACAAGAAAGGTGTGCTATAGTAGCATACTCATCCACTTAGAGTATGGCATTTTACCCTTAGTCTTATATCATAAAAATCATGTTTTTCATTTCCAGTAGGCTCTTGGAAGACAGTAACATATGCAATGAGACCTATAAGAAAAGACAGCTCTTTCGGTTGGTATGGTTTCCTTTCTTAAACTGTGTTTTCAGATTATGTGGCAGAATCAATGTTAAATATAAATGTATCAGTGTAAAACATTTCTGTTCATAAAAATATGTTCAATTATCTCTTTGTAAAGGTGGTTACATAGCCAGCTTTTCAGTCATATAGGATAGTATGAGAGATGGGATTAGAAAACTATCATTTTGGCTCGGCGCCTGTGGCTCAATCGGCTAAGGCGCCAGCCACGTACACCCAAGATGGCGGGTTCGAATCCCCAGGCTGGGCCCACCAAACAACAAGGATGGCTGCAACCAAAAAAAAAAAAAAATGGCTGGGCGTTGTGGAGGGCGCCTGTGGTCCCAGCTACTTGGGAGGTGGAGGCAGGAGACTCGCTTGAGCCCAGGAGTTGGAGATTGCTATGAGCTGGGATGCCATGGCACTCTACCCAGGGGGATAACTTGAGGCTCCGTCTCAAAAACAAACAAA
>CAUYQV010022695.1:0-19297 GCA_963574575.1 Galagoides demidoff
ATAACTGAGAAAATGACATGAAGGCTGTGTTGATCAGTTTGATGGAAGTATTTCGGATTGCATGTGAAAACCCCACACTGTACCCCAGAAGTGCATTAATGTACATAGTTACCATTCAATAAAAAAAATTAAAAAAAAAAACATTGCTGAGTGAACTTAAAGATCTAAATAAGTCTTCTGTGAATTTCAAGTTTTCAAGCTTACAGATTAAAAAATTTAATGCTGTTAAGATGGTAATACTCCCAAAATTGATGTATGGATTCAGTGCAATCTCTACCAAAATGAAAGGAGGATCATTTATAGAAACTGAAAAGCTGATCTTAATATTTACATTGAAATACAAAGAACCCAGAATAGTGAAAGTAATTTTGAAAAAATAGGAACAAAATTTGAGGATTCACATGTCACAATTTAAATACATAATATGAAGCCACAGTATTCAAGGCAGTATAAGACTGGCATAAGGATAGAAATACAGACTAATGGAACATAAATGAGAGTTTATCAAGTCTTATATTGGTGATCAATTAGTTTTCAAAAAAAAGTTCCAAAGCAATTCAATAGGGAATGGATAGTTTTTCAACAAATGGTGATGGAAAAATTGGATGTTTATATGCAAAATTATGAATATATATACTCTTACCTCATGCATATACAAAAGTAAATCAAAATGAAACAGAGACACAAATGAAAGACGTAAAACTATAAAACTTTTGGAAGAAAACACAGGAAAAACTTTCATTATCTTGGGTTAGGCGAATAGTTCTTAACTAATACACCAAAAGCACAATTGAAAAGAAAAAAAATGATAACTTGGACTTTATCAAAATTTAAAATCTTTGCTCTTCAAAAGATGCCATTAATAAAATGAAAAAACAAACAACAGACTTAGAGAAAATATTTGCAAATTATATATGTGATAAGGGTCTAAGATTCAAAAGAACTCTTACATCTCAATAATAAGGAAGAAAACAATCCAATTGAAAGTGGGTAAACTATGCAAGTAGATATTTCTCCAAAAAACATATACAAATGTCCAACAGCACATGTAAAGATGCTCAAATAGCCTTTAGAGAAATGTAAATCCAAACCATGAGATACTACTCCACACCCACAAGGATTGCCATATTTTTCTTTTAAAATGGGCAATAACAAATGTTGGGGAAGTTGTGGAGAAATTAGTAAAACCCTCATACATTACTGGTAGTTCATGTAAATGCAATAAATATAAAGAAGTGGAGCCCCTTTGGAAAACAGCTTGGAAAAAGATTAAACATATTCTTACCACATGTAACATGACCAAGAAATTCCATTTCTAGGCATTTAGCCAAGAGAACTGAAAACATATATCCATCCTAAAACTTTACATCAATATTTATAGCAGCATATTGGTACAATGGAATATTATTCAACTATAAAAAGGAATCAAGTATTGATATATACTACAATAAGAATAAACCTCAAAAACATCATGTTAAGTTAAAGAAATTAGTCACAAAAGACTATATGTTATATGATTCTATTTATATGAAATGTTCAGAATAGGCAAATCCATAGGCATAGAAAGTAGATTAGTGGTTACCTGATGTTGGAAGTAGTAATGCGGTTTGGTTGAAAATAGGCAAGACAGATGTCATTGATGTGATAGAAATATCCTAAAATTGGATTGTAGTAGTGCTTGCACCACTCATTAAATTTACATAAAAACACTTTAAATAAGTGAATTTGATGGCACATAAATTATTCCTAAATACATTTTTAAACACTCTGTGAAGCAAGAGAAAAAGAGAATGCCCATTTGTTTACATTGACAATGTATTAGAGATCAGACAGAGGCCATTAGGCCATTACTGGATGTTGCTGCAGTGGTGGTGGTCGTGATGGTAGGGATAGTGGTTTTCCCATGAGAGTTGAAGGTCAAGCAATGATTTGGTCTTTTACAAAATATTTAAAAATCCATTATAAAACAATGTAGCAACATTCAAGCCAACAGACTTGAAATTTGGAGTAGCAGTGGAGGCAAAGAGAAGTGGAAGGATTTTTAAAGTATTCAGGATGCAGAAGTGACAAGATTTTGTACTCAGTAGATATAGAGAGTAAGGGTAAGGTGAGAATGCCTCAGGCTCGGTGTGATTAAAGTTGAATTCCTCAGGGAGGGAGGAGGAGGGCATGGCAGAAGGAGTGAGGGCATGAGGCTGATCTCACCTAATGTGCACATTGTGAGGGTGTATAATACGCACCCTGTGTGAGGGGCTGTTCTACAAATGGAACTTTATCCTAGAAGTGAGAACCATGTGACCTAAAAATTGTACCCTCATATTAATTTGACTTAATTTATTTTAAAAAAAATAAAGTTGAATTCCTGTTGTCCTCCCAATCTTGCTGTCCTTCCATGCTGTCAGTCTCAGTCTGTGGATCCACATCCTGGCACAGAGTAGGCATTCATTGATTGTCTTTGGAATGAAGAAATAGAGTATGATGAATAATGTAAAAATATGGCTAGACAAAGCAGTCACCAAGGGCTGCCAAACAGCCAGTCCTAAACTCACCTTCAAGGTTGGCCCAGCAGATGTCCAGCACAATTTCCCTCTTATTTTTTTAGACCATCTGGGAAATCATCAGGTCTCTCTCTCACTCAGAAAAACACTCACCTTCAATAGCAGCCACTTCCTACCTGGGACCTCTAGGTGTAGAATAGACTGGTTTTTTTTTCCAAGAGGCTCTTAATCCAGTAAAACTTTATACAGAGCAACTGTAGGTGCATGTATAGCTCATGTGAGCATGGGGGATGTTTGTTGCCATAGAGAGGGGGTCTCAGTGGTACCCAACTCGTGAATCTATGTTCAGTTTGCTTCCAAGCAGGAAGACACTGTTCCCAACAAACGGGTTTATTAATACAGGGGTCCCCAGCCCCAGCCCTGGTAGGCAGAAAACACAACTGCTAGAAACCATAGACACTGTGTGACCAGTGTGGATATTTTTGTGCCATTTTCAGAGCTGACATACAGAACTACTTACGGTTCCTGATACAAATGCCAACACAAGGAAGTGATTCCACCCAGTCTAAACTTCCAAGAAATAAAGAACTAGGTGGGGCACTCTAAACAAGTCCCCAGACTAACTTACTCCAGTGAACATTGCCTTAATCATGGTGTTAATAAGATGAAATATAACTTCTTTAGGTATTGTGATAAATGTCAATACTTACCTCTCTGGTAGTTATAAAAATTGAAGTATTTTGCATAATATATGGTTACCTTTATCTTTATAAGCAGTTTCTTGATGAGGAGGAATTGGAAGTTGACACAATAATGTTGGTCTATAGTGCTTATAATTCTTGTTTGCCTACATAGTGAAGTTAACGTAAAATAAATTGTATGCAATATTTACTACAGTTGTTTCCTGAAAGGGCAATACCACCCTAAGAAGCAAGTCTAAAAAACTTACTGTATGGGAGCGTATTATGGAATTTTTTCTAAAATAAGATAGGTCAAGTTTTTCTTTCAGGTATTGTGTATACAGTTAAATCACCCAACTCTTTTATCATGAGATTTCTGGTAGGCAGTGTGCTATGTCCATTCATCATATAACATTTCAAGTAAAAAATTTGCTAAAATTTGTAATAGTAAAGCATTCACAAAAGCATTCTTCAATGCTAACATTCAATAGCTTGAACAAAAGTCTTTCCCAGTTTTCAGGCCACTGGGAAGTGTTGGGCTTTTCAGGGTTGTTTTCAGAACACAAGGAGAACTTCCTAGGCCAGGTCTGCAGCTTTACTCCTGAGTGGCAGATAAAGAGTAAAATCTTGGTAGAAAACGTTAGTGGATAATGACAATGAAAGAAGGTGCTGCAAGGTCTAGCAAACAGCTGAGTTCTACCTTTCACTGTCCTGTGGAACACAAGAGGCAGGGAAAGGGTAGGGACTCGCTGAAAGCTGGATACCAAGTCAGTGACAGATGTAGGTTGGAAAGTCCAACCGAGTTTAAAACAATGTACACTGGGCGTCATTCCCAACATGAGCTTGCTGCAACTCTTATAGCTCTTCCTGAATCCTAGGCCCATTTGGCCCCGCGCTGATCTCCAGGCGGACTCTGTCGCGCAACTGGCACAAACCGTTACGACAGTCCTGCGGCAAGGCAGTAGTGGCCTTCTCCTCCTCCAAGACTAACGTAAGTACCACTGCCTTATGACCCAGAAGCGAACCACTGCCGCAGCCCGTGGCGCCAGGCATTAATACAAACCTATCCGTAGAACCCATCCAGGACTTCCCTTCCTTGACCCAAAGACAGGACCCACCTGTGTTGGAGGTCGTGATTCCCAACTCCGCAGAGCATGAAGGACTTCCAAGCTGGGAAGGCCTCAGGAGGCTACCTTGCACCCGCTTTTTCGCCTCTTCCTTCCCCGCCCCCCAAGTGTCTGCTGGGCGTCCCCTCCCCCAGCCGGCTCCGGCCCAGCCTGAAGGCTGGAGGCCCCGCCCCTTTCCTTCCGGCAGTGCGGTATGGGTGCCTAAGCGGTCCTGGGACTTTGCCCGCCGTAACCTAGAGGCTTCGATCCAGAAAAATTGAAAAGAGGCTCTCTTGTCAATCGCCATTATTAAACAGATTTGAAGTCATAGGCGCGGGGCGGGGGTGGTGGTGGAGAAAAGACTGGTCTATAAAGCTACAATGCGTGTAAAACCTGGGTGTCCTGCCTGCTATTTCATAGCTTCTCCCAATTGCCCCACTAGACTATTTATGGTGGCTTATTGACGTTTGCTAGAACTGCTAGAACTAAAATTCTTCTACTATCTTCACACCACTTTCTTGGACTGATGAACATGGTTTACCACTCACTGCTGGACTCCCATCGATTTACTTGAGCATCTCGAATCCAGGATCCAGGTACACTGCTAAATACAGTGAGCACTAGAAGGTAATAAACCATCAAGAAGGAACACACTTATGCAGGTAAAAATTTAAGAACAATACATATTATAAAGAAGGCAATTGAAAGCTAGGATACAGGAAAAAAAATTGAGAGCAAGAACAAACACAAGCAAATATAATGTATACACATTGAAAAATGGGAAATTGTGCACTATTATACTTGTTACAGATTTAAAGTGTTAGTCTAATGTAAAAGAGTAATGAAGGAAATGGTTTGTAAAAGCATCAACAGAAGCCATGGATCCTCTACCTCCATGGAAAACTGTTAGCTCATTATTCTTTTTACTCAATTTGCATATTACCTCCTCTGTGAATCCTTCCCCGTCTTTCCAAGATGGATTTATATTCTTTTCTCTGGGCCTAATATGCCCAAGCATACCACTTATTCTGGATTAAAATCTCTCTTTTTTCATGTTTGTGTCCTCCAATGAACAAGTAACTTCTTGAGAGCAAAAAACTTGTAGTGTTTCATATTTGTTTTCCAAGCTCCTAGCACAGAGCCAAGCATCTATATATTTTATAAATATTTGTTGCAAATTGCCTAGAACCAGTGAGTACACAAACAAAAGATCATAGCCAGAATGTAAATTAATATAAACAGGAAAAATTGAATAAGATGAGAGTCTAGATTTAGTATGGCTGGAATGCATGCAACAAACACCAATGAGTACCTCCTGTATTCCAGGAACTGTACTAAGCTTTTGGTGTAAAATGATAAAGAAAGACCAGATATTGTCTGTGCTCCTATGCTCTTATGTTTAAAGAACAAATAGGAGTTGGTCAAGATGAACAGGAAAAGGGAAAAAAAATTCCAGATGGATTTAACACCATGATCCAAGGTCCCGTAATAGAAAAGAGCATGACAGTAGCAATTAGAGTGAATAAGCTCAGTAAAGTTAAATTGAAATCAACAGATAGAAGGTACTCAGAGACAAGAGATTGACTGGTACACAAAACCAGTTTGAGTCAGTAAAAGAAGTCAGTTGCCTTAGTAACAGTAATCAACATTTTTTAAACCTGAACTATGTGCCAAACACTTAAGATAGATAATATTATTACTTTAAAGATAAGGCAACTGAGGCACAGATAGGTTAAGCAATTTTGCTAGAATGACATGGCAGTTAAGTTTCAGACCTCAGATTCAAACTTACATAATCTGGATTCAAACTTACATAATCTGGCTCCAAATCCTAGGGCAGGAGCTGTAATAAGGAAAAATTACAAAGAAATCTTTTACAAAATATAAAATGAACATTGGTCCTAGGTATTTGACATCTATAAGAAACCATACTAAGAGCTTCAAGAAACAATATCCTGGACTCAGATGTTAATCCTCTAGACATACGGCTTTGGCACAGACATTGGTTGATATTAGCAGTGGTAGTGGTTTGGTGGGTGATACTATGAAACAGCAGGGATCTTAACATAAGCCATCAGTCCCAAGCCAGAGCATAGTAAATTACCTCAGTGATACTTTGAGGGGGAGATATGAGACCATAGGCAATGGACTTCACTTTTATGACCCCCGTACTTTCCTTTTACAAACCTATTTCACAGAGCTGTGATGATTTAATGAGACACCGAGTAAAAGCACCTGATCATGGTTGGCACCTAGTCAATGCTCAATGAGTATTGGTTGCTATGAGGCTAGAGATTACTATCATAATGTTGCATTTTAGTGACTGAAGGAGAGGAGGCATAATCAACCAGGGAAGATGTGATTCAGGGACCATTTCAGGAAGGTGACATGGAATGTCAGATAAATACTGAATGAGTGGTGGAAAAGTTTATGTCCTCTGCTTTGTATCAATTATACCATTTTGTTCCTGAATTTTAGTTAGCAGTTGCTGTTAGTAACCAAGTGTTTTAATTGTTTTCTTGTTGGTTTCCCTTGTGGTGTGTGTGTGTGTGTGTGTGTGTGTGTGCATGCGCATATCTAGCTGCTCATACAGTGTATTACGCAGAGTGAAACTTAAAGAATATTTGTGGAATGAATTAATTAATGGTTGAATAAATAGCAGTAAGTACAAATGTACTAGAATATGAAATAGAAAATAACAACAGTAGTATCTGGGTCCTTTTATGTTCCAGTCACACTAGCCTTCCTCTGTCATTAGAAAACATCAAACTTGTTCTTATCTGCTTCCAGAATATAATCTACTCATGCATTTGTTCCTGCCTCAACTGCTAACATTCAAGGCCATGACTTGGCTTTTTTTTCTTAAATGGACAAATAGTAAATATTTTTATATTTACTATTGGCTTTATGAGACACAAGCTCTGTGTGCAACTACTCAATTCTACCTTCATACAGTGAAAGCAGTCACAGACAAGACATAAATGAATGTGTGCATGTGTTCTGATAAAAGTTTATTTACAAAAACAAACAAGAGGCAGGATTTGGACTGTGTAATATAATTTGCCAGTCCCTGCTCTAAGCCAAATTACCACCTTTTCTTTCATGGACCGCTGTGTTGACTGATGCGTGGGAGCTGTCTTCTTTGGCTAACATCTACATCTTGCTTGTATCAGTAGTTTAATGAAGGTTTTATTGCTCTCTAATCCTATTAAGAATCCTTAAGAATTCTTGGAAAGTTTTTGTTTTTTTGAGACGGAGCCTCAAGCTATCCCCCCGGGTAGAGCGCCATGGCATCACAGCTCACAGCAACCTCCAACCCCTGGGCTCAAGCGAGTCTCCTGCCTCAGCCTCCCAAGCAGCTGGGACCACAGGCGCCCGCCACAATGCCCGGCCATCCTTCGGTTGCAGCCATCACTGTTGTTTGGCGGGCCCGGGTTGGGGATTCGAACCCACCACCCTAGGTGCACGTGGCTGGTGCCCCAGCCGATTGAGCCACAGGCGCTGAGCCGAATTCTTGGAAAGTTATTAAAACCATATATTAATTATGATTCTGAATTTTGATTTGTCAAAAATGGTCTGTAAGAGAACCAACTACTGGCTTGGTGCCTGTGGCTCAAGTGGCTAAGGCGCCAGCCACATACACCAAAGGTGGCGGGTTTGAATCCAGCCCAGGCCCACCAAACAACAACAATGATGGCTGCAACCAAAAAATAGCCAGGCATTGTGGTGGGCACCTGTGGTCTCAGCTACTTGGGAGGCTGAGGCAGGAGACTCACTTGAGCCCAGGAGTTGGAGGTTGCTGTGAGCTGTGATGCCACCGCACTCTACCCAGGGGGACAGCTTGAGGCTCTGTCTCAAAAAAAATAAAAAAAAAGAACCAACTACTAGTGAACTTTGAAAGAGTTAAAAAAGGAAGGAAATAAAATAATAAAATTTATAATGAAAGTAGTGACATTTAGCCAGAAAATAAATATTTTGGACACAGTGCGATGTTGAATTTGGCTGAGGCTTTGGTCTATGACAACAATTCTGCGTATTTTATGGAGAAAGAAATGCTAAAACTTTTCAGAAATCATCTATTCCATGCAAGATTTTCCTTACCTACTGATGGACAAGAACTTATTAAAAGCTGAAAGGTATGCTAATTTGTGTCTAGGGCTAGGATATTTTTTTACTCCCACCTAAACATGATTCAACACAAGCTCAATGGCCTATACAATCAGATTTGCAGTGAAGAGGTATTAGTTAGGACTCATTAGCTGAGTAACAAAAACCTACCTGAAATTAAGAAGAAGAGAAAAATGTATGGTAAGATAATAGAGTGTCTCACAGAATTCAAGAAAGACTGGAACAATCAAAACTTAAAAAGGACAAGGTGCAGTTAGGCCTTAAGAATAGTTAAAACCAATGATTTGAATAACATCAAGGCTTTATATGATTCTTTCATCTATACTCTGAATACTTGAAATATGGTTATTGATACCTTCCTAGATTTTCATATGACAGCCTCAAGCAGTGATCAAGCCAAATTAAGTCCTCTGAAAGGCAGATTCCAATATGGAATTACAAGTTTAGAACACTATTGTGGGTAATGACTGGGAAGATACAGAGATGAAGAAGTAGGAGTAGACAGACAACAGTGTATGTCTGATACTTATAAAAGGAAAGGTAGGGAAGGAGGAATGGATAGGAAGGGCTTCAGATTACAGTGTAGCTCTATTGAAGTCCCAACCACTCCAAGTACAAGAAGCTATAAAATTGCTGATCAGAAGAATCCTTCAGTGGGCAGATGCATGGGAAAGGAATGGCTTTGGGTTAAGTGATGCAAAAATATCCCAGAAGTATTCTAGCTAGAGAGTGTTAGCTAACTCCATTTCTCACAGTAGGTGTTGAAAGATCTGAGAGGCACTTCCATGGCTGCCAGACACTATGGTCCCATATTCATAAATCCAGGCAGATATTTGTTGGCCATGTTTGAGTCTGATTTCTATCCAAGAGCAATCAACTGTAGCTAGGTAAGCAATGTCACATTATACTAGAGGACAATTTTCCTGTAACTGAGGGATTCCCTTGGATGTGGGTCTTTGCTAAAACTATAGTAGTATAGGGCAAACGGGGATGGTTGGTTATTCTAGTGGTACCCATGTTAATGGGGGTGGCAGAGGCAGTTAAAACAATTCTGTAGAAATAAATTATACAAAAAATGTATTTTACTGCATTGTGTAAAGGAAACTCTATTTTATAGTGGCTTAGAAGAATCTATGCCGATCTGGGAACCTGGTACAATTGGTATAATTCACAGAGGAATTTTTTCCTGAAAAATCTCAATGGTTTCATACTTTGCCTTTTGCATGCTGACTCCTTTGTGCATTTCTACCTGCTGCTTCCTCCATCTGGAATGCTTGTCTCATAAAACTTCTCTTCCTTCACCCTCTTCCTCACTGTTGGAGAGAAATGCCTCTTGCTCATTGCTTTGGTTTCCATGGGAAGAGATTTTTCTAAATGAGGATTAAATTACATAATGAATCACAAGAACCTATCATAGGGAATGACATAAAACAGGTGCTTGTATCAGTCAGGGTTCTTAGTTCCATGCAAAAGAAACTAAATCTACGTGATTTAAGCAGAAAAGTTTAATGAAACTATATCAGTGATGACACTGGACTAGCAAGCCCACTATTACAAAAATTACAAAACTGCATAAAATGTGTAAGGAAACTGTTTATAGGTACTGAGCAATAGTCAACACATGATAATAATCCTCAGGAATAAAGAAACTCACAAATTTAGCCCCAAGGTTGTCCCAGCTTTTTGCCTGTTGACACTTTTTTGGACCCTAGTATTAAGAGCTAGATTCTAAGGTGAGCTTGTTAATCTCATTAAGAGGAGGAGGCAAAGATCAGAGTTCTGGGTAGATGAAGCATTTGAAATCTGTGGAGCAAGGCATCAGAGAAGACAAATCTGTGCAGATGTTGAGGGAGGCAGGCAAACATATGTTGTGGGATTTCCACCAAAACTTTAAAAAGAGAAGAGTTACAGAACTTATACTTCTTGATTTCTTTTTTTTTTTTTTTTTGAGACAGATCCTCAAGCTATCCCCCTGGGCAGAGTGCCATGGCATCACAGCTCATAGCAACCTCCAACTCCTGGGCTCAAGCGAGTCTCCGGCCTCAGCCTCCCAAATAGCTGGGGCTACAGGTGCCCGCCACAATGCCCAGCCATTTTTTGGTTGCAGCCATCATTGTTGTTTGGCGGGCCCGGGCTGGGGATTCAAACCCTCCACCTTAGCTGTACGTGGCTGGCGCCTTAGCCGATTGAGTCACAGGCACCGAGCCATACTTCTTGATTTCAATACTTATTGTAAAGCTATACTTATCAAAACACTGTGGGATTGAAGTAAGATATAAAAAAAATAAATGAATGTAACAGATAAGAATCCAGTAATCGACCTACACATATATGATCATTTATTTTTTTGCTTCAACTTTTTATTTTTAAATAATTATAAATTCATAGAGAGTTGCAAAAAATTCAGAGAGACCTCATGTACCCTTTATGCAATTTCCCTAATGGTAAAATCTCTTTCATAACTCTAACAGAATATCAATCCAAGAAATTGACATTGGCACAATTCACAGAGGATATTCAGATTTCATCATGTGCATATATATATGCATGGATAGTTATATGAAATATTATTACATGTGTAATTTCATATAATGACCACCACAGTTAAGATACAGAACACTGGGGCCGTGCCTGTGGCTGAAGGAATAAAGTGCTGGCCCCATATACTGGAGGTGGTGGGTTCAAACCCAGCCCTGGCCAAAAGCTGCAAAAAACCCCAGAACATTTCCATCACCACCAGTTCCTTTATGTTGTCATTTTATAGCCACACTCAGTTCCCACCCTTTCTCCTACCCAACATCTAGCAGCCACTTATCTGTGGTTTATCTCTATAAATTTGTCATTTCAAGAATGTTATATAAATGGAACTATGCAATATGTAACCTTTAGGGACTGGCTTTTTTACCCTCAGTTTAATTGAGATTTTTGTAAGTTGTATATATTAATAGTTCTTTCTCTTTTATGCTGCGTAGTATTCCATGGTATGTATATATGAGAATTTCTTTAACCATTAACCCATTGAAGAACATTTTACTTGTTTTCAATATTTTGCTATTGTGAATGAAGCTTCTATGACCATTCACGTACAGTTATTTTGTGGGAACACACAAGTTTTAATTTTTCTGGCCTAAATGCTGAGGAATACAGTAGCTGGGTTATATGCTAGCTGCATATTTAATATTTTAAGAAACTGCTAAACTAGCTTCCACAGTGGCTGTACTATTTCACATTCTCACCAGAAATACTTCATATATGAGAGATCCAGATTTTTTGAGTTGCCGGTATTTTTTATTTTAGCTATTTTTTTTTATTTCAGTTGTTCTTATAGGTCTATAGTGATATCTCATTGTGTTTTTTAAGTAAAATATGATTTATTTATGTTATAATACTATCAAGACCTTAAAATGAATGAACATATCCAAATGTATAAATTTAAAAAACGTGATGTTCAGTGAGCAAGCCAAGTTTCTCAAGGATAAGTACAGCATACTATTTATGTACCCTTAATACATAAGTGGCAATGTATTGACTAATACATTCTTGTCAATTCAAGAATGTTATATAAATGGAACCATGCAATATGTAACCTTTAAAGGACTGGCTTTTTTCCCCTCAGGGTGTGCATTGCCATCTTTGCCAAGTGGCAAATGGTGGGACTACACCTATGGTGCATATTGCAAGGGTACATGTCTAATCTATTAAGTATAGAGTATAAATGTCTTAACACAATAATTAAGTAAATGAAGTGAAAGATATGTTAACTAGTTTGATATAAGCATTCCTAATTGTATATAAAATCAGCACATGTGTTTATGACTTAATAAAAAATATAAAAATAAAAAACACAAATCAATGTAACATATTATTTATAATCATTTTCAAAGGTAGTAAAAGTATAAAAAAAAATGTGTCAATCTAAGCTAAGTGGATTTCTTTGGCGTGGGAAGGAAGGCAAAGGACTTGATTCAAACTTAAGTCTGACTCCTAAACCAGTGCAGCAATGCTAAAATATGCCATATGGATTCCCTACAAACCAATACAGTTTTTACTATGAATAAATAAATTCTTTCCCGATACCAGGAATAATGGAGTGATCCTAATGGTCAAGACCCCTTTCAATACCTTCCGAGCTTCACTTGCTGCTTGAAAAAATATAATTACCCCCATATTAATGTACTTTTCCAGGGTGAAGGGTGCATTGGCCTTGACTCAACTCATTGTTTGGAAACAGTGGATGGAAGCAGTCAAGTCCAGTGCTAGGAGCATGCTCCAGGTTCCTAAGTCTGTTGCTAAAAGACAGACGCTATAAACAGGGTCAAAAGTTGTGGGGCATGACTGTGTAAGATCTCTGACATTGGTTAATATCCCTCGAAGGTTCTGAAAAGCTAACTGATTGGCTAATTGATACAAGCTCAAGTCCTCAAAATAGAGGCCTGTGATTGCACAATCCTTAAAGTAAGCCCAAATGCCCTAGAATTTCCTACAATTAGGACAATAAAAATAGCTCATTGGGATTTTAATTTCCCTTTATTGGATGAATAATGATATTGGACATATTTTCATATGCTTATTTCCTGTATGTATATCATCTTAAGTGAAAGATCTTTTCATGTCTTTTGCTCATTTTCTACTCGTATTGTTTGGTACATTCTTACAGTTGAGTTTTGAGAAGTCTTTATATATTTAAGATGTTAATCTTTTGTTATATGTGTTGTTTACTGATATTTTCTTGTACTCTGTTCCTTGTCTTTTCTTCCTCTTAAGAGGGTTTTACATGTCAAATCTATTAAGTATAGAGTATAAATGTCTTAACACAATAATTAAGTAAGTGAGGTGAAGGGTATGTTAACCATTTTGGTGTAAGCATTCCAAATTGTATATAAAATGAGCGCATTGTACCCCATAAACGCATTAATGTATACAGTTATTTAATAAAAAACAAAGTAAAAGCTTTAGATTTTGATGAAGTCTAATTTATCAATTTTTTAATGGATTGTGCTTTACATGTCAAGACTTAGAAAACTTTGCTGATTTTCTCATTTTATTTTCCTAAAAGTTGTATAGTTTTTTTTGTTTTGTATTTAAGCCCATGATCTATTTTAAGTGATTTTTTGGTAAAGGGTGAAACAGGTTGAAGTTCAAATTTTTGCCTACAGATGTTCAGTTCCTTCAAGACCATTAAATTGCTTTTGCACCTTTGTCAAAAATTAGTTGGACTTATTTGTGTGCATCTAATTCTGTTTTTTGTTTGTTTGTTTGTTTGTTTTAGAGACAGAGTCTCATTTTGTCACCCTCAGTAGAGTGCCCTGGTGTCCCAGCTCACAGCAACCTCCAACTCCTGGGCTTAGGTGATTCTCTTGCCTCAGCCTCCTGAGTAGCTGGTACTACAGGTGCCCACCACAACGTCCGGCTATTTTTTGTTGCAGTTTGGCCAGGACCGGGTTTGAACCCGCCACTCGCAGTATATGGGCGAATATGTTGCAGTATGGGGCTGGCACCCTACCCATTGAGTACAGGCACCGCCCCAATTCTGTTTTTTAATTTGGTTCCATTGATCTATGTGTCTAACCTTCTGCCAATGCTACATACCACACTATCTTGATTACAATTAATTTTTTACAAAGTCACCAATGCAAAAAATGTCACCAATGACATTAAATAGGGAAAGAGAGTTTCTTAAACTCTAAATATTGAAAAAAATCAACCTCAAACCTTTCCTTGTACCATACATCAAACTCATTTTAGGATAAATGATACACCTAAACATAAATGCTACAACTATGAAACATAAGGAAGAAAACATGGGAGAATATCTTTATGACCTTGTTAGGCATGTTAGGCAAATGTTTCTCAGAATAGGAAAAACATCATTAATCATAAAAGAAAAGAGTGATAAATCAGACTTCAGCAACATTAAAAGCTTCTTCACATCAAAGAGATGAAAATGAAAACAGAAGCCATGGTCTGGAGGGAAAATATTCACAATACATATATCTTTAGAAAGTCAGGTGTATATATAAAACATATGGAAATCTTAAAATCAATAATAAAAATACAAAAAATTAGAAATGGGCAAAAGAAACATACATTTTACAAAAGAAGACAGATGAATAGACAATAAGCACATGAAAAATATTTAGCATTACTTATTCTTACAGTGAAGGAAAAGCAAAATCACAAAGACAAAGCATTTCACACAAAGTACAATGTATAATGTTTCAAAGAAGTGTTGATGAGGCTATGGAACATTTTCATCTCTCATATATTGCTGATGGCAAAATAAAATAGCACAATTGCTTTAGAAAACTGGTTAGCAGATTCTTATAAAGTTGAACATATGCCCTACGGTAGAGTGGCTCTCACTTATAATCCTAGCACTTTGGGAGACCAAGCAAGGAGGATCAGTAGAAGCCAGGGGTTCAAGACCAGTCTGAACAACAGAGTGTGAATTTGTCTCCACAAAAAGTAAAAAGAAAAAATTAGCCTGGCATGGTAGTTCCAGCTATACAGGAAGGCTAATTTGAGCCCAAGAGTTTGAGGTTGGAGTGAGCTATGATGCCACTGCACTCCAGCCTGGGTGACAGAGTGAGATCCTGAATCCAAAAAAAGTTAAACAACAGCAACAACAAAAATTGAACACATGCTTTCCACGTGACTCAGCAATGCCGCCCCTAGGTATTTTTCCAAGCAAAATTGGAATTTACATCAGCTTTATTTGTAATAGCACCAAACTGTAAAAAATTCAAACCAGGCAAATGTAAAAACTGTACATCCATAAAATGGAACACTATTCTACTAAACCTTTAAAGAGGAACTAGTACCTATATTACTTAACCTTTTCCAAAATATAGAAAAAAGGAATACTTCCCAACACATTCTATGAAGCAAATATCACCCTGATGCCCAAACCAGGAAAAGACCGAACAAGAAAAGAAAATTATAGACTAATATTTCTAATGAATATTGACACAAAAATATCGAATAAGATCCTAGCAAACAAAATCCAGCAACACATCAAACAAATTATAGACCTTGACTAAGGGGGTTTTATCCAAGAGTCTCAGTGCTGGTTCAATATATGTAAATATATAAATATAATACATCACATAAATGAAATAAAAAACAAAGACGATATGATTCTTTCAACTGATGCAGAAAATGTTTTGATAACATCCAGCATCCTTTCTCGATCAGAACACTTAAGAAAATAGGTATAGAAGGGACATTTCTTAAACTAACAGAGGCCATCTACAGCAAACCCACAGCCAACATTGTATTGAATGGAGTAAAACGGAAAACATTTTCACTCAGATCAGGAACCAGGAAAGGTTACCCACTGTCTCCACTGCTTTTTAACTTTGTAAAGGAAGTTTTAGCCACTACAATCAGGAACGAGAAGGTGATCAAGGGTATCCACATAGGGTCAGAGGAGATCAAACTTTAACTCTTCACAGTTGATATGATTGTATACCTGGAAAATCCCAGGGACTCAACTACAAAACCCTTAGAAGTGACCAAGAAATACAGTGGCATCTCAGGATACAAAATCAATACTCAAACCACTAGATTTTATATATACCAACAATAGTCAAGCTGAAAAAACAGTCAAGGACTCCATTCCTTTACAGAAGTGCCAAAGAAGATGAAATATCTGGGAGTGTACTTAACAAAGGACGTGAAAGATCTCTATAAAGAGAACTATGAAACTCTGAGAAAAGAAATAGCTGAAGATGTTAACAAGTGGAAAAACATACCATGCTCATGCTGGGAAGAATCAACATTGTTAAAATATCCATACTACCCGAAGCAATCTACAGATTTAATGTAATCCCTATTAAAGCACCTCTGTCATACTTTAAAGATCTGGAAAAATCATTACTTCATTTTATATGGAAACAAAAACCTCAAATAGCCAAGACATTACTCATAAATAAAAATAAATCAGGAGGAATCACGCTACCAGACTTCAGACTATACTACAAATCTATGGTGATCAAAACAGCATGGTACTAGCACAAAAACAGAGAGGTAGATGTATGGAACAGAATTGAGAGCCAAGAGATGAACCCAGACACTTATCACCATCTGATCTTTGATAAGCCTATCAAAATATAAATTGGGGGAAAGATTCCCTATTTAACAAATGGTGCTGGGTGAATTGGCAGGTGACTTGTAGAAGACTGAAACTGGACCCACACCTTTCACCTCTAACAAAAATTGCCTCTCACTGGATAAAAGACTTAAACTTAAGACATGAAACTATGAAGATGCTTGGAGAGAGTGCAGGGAAACATTTGAAGAAATTGGCCTGGGAGAATACTTTATGAGGAGGACCCCCTGCTCAATTGAAGCGATACCAAAAATACATTACTGGGATGTGATCAAACTAAAAAGCTTCTGCACAGCCAAGAGCACAGTAAGTAAAGCAAATAGACAGACCTCAGAATGGGAAAGAATATTTGCAGGTTATGTTCTGACAAAGGTCTGATAACCAGAATACACAGAGAACTCAAACTTATTAATAAGAAAAGAACAAGTGGTCCCATTTCATTATGGGCAAGAGACTTGAGAGAAACTTCTCTGAGAAAGACAGGTGCATGGCCTACAGACACATGAAAAAATGCTCATCATCTTTAATTATCAGAGAGATGCAAATCAAAACCACTTTGAGATATCATCTATCTCTAGTAAGAGTAGCCCACATAACAAAATCCCAAAACTACAGATGTTGGCATGAATGTATAGAAAAGAGAACACTTCTGCACTGCTGGTGGGAATGCAAGTGAATACAGTCCTTTTGGAAAGAAGTTTGGAGAACACTCAGGGATCTTAAAGTAGACCTGCCATTTGATCCTGCAATACCTCTACTAAGTGTATATTCAAAAGACCAAAAATCACTTTGCAAGAAAGATATTTGCACCAGATTGTTCATTGCAACTCAATTCATAATTGCCAATTCATGGAAGAAGCCCAAGTGCCCATCAACCCATGAATGGATTAATAAATTGTGGTATATGCATACCATAGAATATTATGCAGCCTTAAAAAAGATGGAGACTTTATCTCTTTTATGTTTACATGGATGGAGCTGGAACATATTCTTCTTAGGAAAGTATCTCAAGAATGGAAGAAAAAGTATCCAATGTACTCAGTACTTTTATGAAACCAATTTATAATTACTCACACTTTCTTATTAAAGATCCCAACTATAGCTCAGGATGAAGGAGAGAAATGGAGGAGGGATGAGAGGAGAGGGGGAAAGTTTAATAGAGGGAGGGTAAACAGTGGAACCACACCTACAGAGCATATTGCAAGGGTACAAGTTAAATCTATCAATAGAAATCAATGTCTTAACACAGTAAGTAAATGAGGTGAAAGCTATGTTGATTAGTTTGATGTAAGCACTCCAAATTGTATGAAAAATCAATTCATTGTACCCCACAAATGCATAAATGTATTCACGATCTGTGTGTATATGACTTAATAAAAGGAAAAAAGTGGAACACTAATCACTCATATAAAAGAAATGAATTGCTCAAAAGCAGCAAATATGGTTGAATCTCAAAATCATTATGCTCAACTAAAGAAGCTAGATATGAAGGAATACACATTGTATGACCCAATTTATGTGAAATTCTAGAAATTAAAAAATATGCTGATAGAAAGCTGAATAATGATTTCTTGGGGCAAAGGGGATACCTATTTACTGAAAAGAGGAATGCCAGAAGCCTTTGGAATGATGATAATGCTCTATATCTTAATTGTGATGTTGGTTACACAGTTCCTACATTTGTCAAAACTCATCAATCTATACAGTCAGCATCTATATATTTAACTGTGTATAAAATATACCTCAATAAAACTTAAGTTAGAAAAAAAAGATATTGGTAGCTAAGAGAATCACCATGAGGCATGAAGAACCAGGCATAGTGCTAGGTTTCTAGGACCAACTGCCAAAACTTCAAAGGCTGCCACTTCTATGCTGGAAACTCAATCTGGCAGCTATTATTACTGCTCACACAGAGAGCATGCCTACCAGAACAGACAAGAAAAGCAAAGTTTTGTGATCAAATTTTGTCACTATCATTATTTTCAGTTTAGTTATTCTCCTTATGTGATTCTAAGTAATTTTGAACCTTTGTTTTAGCACACATTTCATGCATGTCTTATATTATGAATGGCTTCAGGCATCCTCAAACTACAGCCCGAGGGCCACATGCAGCCCGCCTAGGACATTTATCCGGCCCGCAGGGTTTTGTTTTTTTTTTTTTTGCCACCGTTGCCTGTCCTGCTTAGCAGCCAACTCGTCCAGGGGCCTGCAGTCTGGTCCTCCAATGGTCTGAGGGACAGTGAACTGGCCCCCTGTTTAAAAAGTTTGAGGACCCCTGGAAATCTATTATGTATTTAAGTCAAGAAATGCACACAACATTGAAATATAACATGTTCTAGTAACCAAACTGTATTACTTTTTCTCACATTACTATTACTTCTTTTCAGTCTTACTGATTGTGAGGTAAAGACAAATCTAGCTTTTAATTCTGTCCCCTGCATTGCCCACTCAACCCTTCTTGGATTTTCCTTGGTTCTACCACTTCCACACTTCCATGAGTTTCCTTTTTCCTAGATCAAATAGTTGTTTTTTCGTCAACAATTTCTCATGAAATGAGTTAGATTGCCAACAGAAAAACTTATATCTTCAGGAATCTGAAGGCCAAGTTCCCAAATGGTGTTCTCTCTACTGTGGGAGTCAGGGTGATGTCAGCCAAGGGCCCCTCATTCCAGTATGGTCAAAGATTTATTTGGACATAGAACAGATGAGGGATCTTCAATAGAAACCTACCAATGCATAAGAAGCATATTTGTTGGGGCTCAGAAAACAGTATCC
>CAUYQV010022698.1:0-25970 GCA_963574575.1 Galagoides demidoff
CAAGCGAGTCTCCTGCCTCCGCCTCCCAAGTAGCTGGGACCACAGGCGCCCGCCACAACGCCCGGCCATTTTTTGGTTGCAGCCGTCATTGTTGTTTGGCAGGCCCGGGCTGGGGATTCGAACCCACCACCTTAGGTATACATGACTGGCGCCTTAGCCGATTGAGCCACAGGCGCCGAGCCGAGATGTCAATACTTTCTAATATTCCTAATCCATCTGAGAGAGGGAGAGGATACGGTGCAAAGAGCTACAGGGAATACTAATGCAGACAACAAGCACTGGCTTCCCCAAGATTTCCTTGCCCCAGGAAAATGAATAATCTTTATGATAAATTATAATTCAGCAATGGAACAATGTGGGATTCCAAGACAAGAAGGGTGCGACTAGCCTTGTGTGCAGTGGAGAAGATGCAAGATACGCGTGGGCTCCCTAAGGCCTAGTGGAAAGATTTTCAACAGGAAGAACTGAAGGAAGAAGGGAAAACAGACCCTTAACCTTTTCTGCCCCCTTGTCCCTATCCCGTCCCACCCCAAGTATGTTCCACCTTTCAGGAGTAGATCTCACAATACTTTCTAAACTCCATCCAGCCTTCACATGTCAGGGCTAATTCAAACACTTCCGCCCCAAAACTGGGATTTTCTGATAACTGACAAACACTATTTCAATCAAGAGTGCTACACTTCTCACACATCAACCCGAGTAACAAGCAGCATATTAACTGATTTGTTTTTGACCTTCCCTTTCTCTGCCCTAATTACTGGTAAAGATAAAATGCAATGAAGATGTGCACTAAAAATGGATAAAGGAGGACTACAAAAGGTAGAAAAATCAAAACAAAATGCAAAATTAAGGGATGGAAGACGAGCCCGTCCTTCTCGGGCAGGGACACTGGAACATACACACATGTGCTTTAACACCCAAGTTAGATTTTAAGTCGTGGATTCGAACCATTAGTTGACACTGATTAAATGTGTCCCCTCATTTTCACAAACTAGTTTTCAAAGCTCATATTATAATATTAAAATGTTTGAAAATCTCAAGACTAAAATAATGCCCTGAAATGCAGTGATTTGAATAAATTATACCATAACAAAGGTATAATTAACTAAGAATCAATGAAATATAGTCAATGGGATCTCTTCACTAGAAAGTCTTTTAAAATGCTGAATGATTACATTGGAATTCCTTTGTTTCCAAATATTTTTAATATTGCACAATTTCATTTTACCAGCAAATAACATGACATCAACCTATAGCTGTCTTTGACAGTCAATGTTGATTAGAGTGTGTTTACCAGTAAATCTTTCTTCTGCTGTATATCATCCATCTACCCAAATAAGACACAGAAAGTGAATTAGTGTCAATGCCAATTTTTATAATACGTAATTGAGCGTAACCTTCTTGGAGGCATGGGTGGTTCTAATAACAAATTACATAAATGCTCAAATCCCTACCCAGCCTCCCAACCTATTTCTCTCTCTCTTTTATTTTTTTTTTTTCCTTGAGACAGAGTCTCACTCTGTTGCCCGGAGTAGAGTGTCTGGTATCATAGCTCACAGCAACCTCAAACTCAAGGGCCTAAGTGATCCTCTTGCCTCAGCCTCCCAAGCAGCTGGGACTCCAGGTGCCCACCACAACTCCTGGCTAGTTTTTTTCTATTTTTAGTAGGGCTGGGCTCTTGCTCTTGCTAGGGCTGGTGTTAAACTTCTGAGCTTAGGTGATCCACCTGCCTTGGCCTCCCAGAGTACTAGGATTACAAGTGTGAACCACAGTGCCTGGCCCCTACCCAACATATTTCAAAAAGATGAATTTGAGCTTTTAAATTAATACTGATTTAACTGCTTATCCATTATTTATATCTAAGAAACACAGCAAAAAATGTATACCTATGTTAAAGACAGAATGGTGCTTGCAATGTTTAAGAATATAAGCACCATCATCCCTGATAAGTTAGAAAACCATAAACTTCTGTTAAGGCAGCATAAAATGCAACACTTTTTGCTAATATAGAAATTTAACTGTAAGGAAGAGAAAAAACCTTTTTACAAGGAAGGCAAAATATTCTTCAGAGTTACAGAATCACACAAACTTCAAATGGGAACATCTAAACTATATTCTCAGCCTGGCACAATTCCTGGGTATGTGTAAGTCCAAATAAATAATGTGGGTAGGGACAAAACAAACAAATGAATAAAGAAAGACGACTCAAGACTCCAATTCATAAGTTTAACTCATACTTCAACAGGGTGCTCGTTGGATAAACACAAAATTAGTTGCGCTGAACCTAACCAATGGCATAAAAATACTAAAAGCCAGGCTTTTGTAAGTAATGAAGACTGTCTGGAGGTCACATGGGAAAGACTTTCAGAAATGCAATCATTTTCTTGAAATTAGATTTCCTGGAAAGGAGTGTCCTCTACAGAAAGAGTTGCCAAGAATCCACAGTCCATTAAAAGCAGATAGGAGCTCTTTTCTCCAGGCATGTTAAAAAAAACAGGTGGAAAAGGATGAAGGCAGATGGACCTTTATATTTTGACCTACTTGGTTTCAGGCTCCAACAACCCAAAGTAATCAGTCCAAAGGAACAAAGGCATTTTTAAAATTATAAATTCTAATTGTCATCCCACTTCAGCACAACAAGTGCATATCCAGCAAATTTCTGTTTCTCTGACATTAAAAAACTTGGAACAGCTACAACCCTTCCACGAAGCTGACTGGGCAGCAGCTTTTGCCCTGCCATAGACTCCTGGCAAGAGACACTGCATATTTTCCAGGCATGATATAGAAAGTGATAATTAGCCGCCTTGGAACCTGTTTTATTTTGGATTCCAACCAGACCCTTAGGTGACCCAGTCAAGCCTTTTATTCATGGAATGTCCTCAGCATCTGTATAATGGGGAGAGAACTTTGGGAGTATCTGATGAAACTTTCTCTCTAGAGCAAGTCATCTTGATAAGGAGACTGCACCCACAAAGAAATCACACTTTTAGTTCAAAGCCGCCTTCCACCTCCATCTTTTTTAAGGGGAGGCCTATAATCAAAATGAACAAGAAATCAATGTTATTGAAACCCAGAGGCCAATCTCTGTTATCCTGTTTTCTTAGACATCTATAGCAAGAGCTTTGGGGTATGTTTGGCAATTGGCAATCATTCTAATGGGCTGCTGCCAGCTCTCATCACAACCCACTATCTCAAGGGATGACAGAGCAAATTGGGGCAGGCACTCGCATCTGACAGCTGGCTGGAAAGAAGGGAAGGAAGCCTCATTTCTTTCTTTCTTTCTTTTTTTTTTTTATGAAGAGGTAAGAATAATGTATTCCATTCTTCCTCCACATCAACCTTAATAATTGTCCACAGGAAGCCCCTGAAAGCCACTAAGAGGAACACAGCCAGAGGAAACCTGGCAGAGCCCAGCACAGCCTATCTTCCAACCAAAATGCTTGATTATTTCAAGTAAAAAAAAAAAAAAACCAAAAAAAAAAAAATCCCCAAAGAAGAGCACAGATAGCCATCTGCCAGGAACTTCCAGTCTTCCCTATTCGGGCATTAGTCCCTATTGAGAAGGATTAATATTACATGTAAAGGAACAGGGGTTACATTATTGGATTACAAACCGTTAGAGAAATGTGCTTCCCCTACAGGGAAGGTCTTCATTTACATTTTAAAGCCAACCAAATCTTTAAACATCTACTCTAACTGTGAGATTCAAATAGCATTTACATAAAGGGTTGGGTTTTTTTTTTCTTCCCTATTATTAATGAATATGCAGTAACAGAAAACTGATGCTGGAAGATCCAGCAGTGACACTAAATACAGGTAGAGGTTTTCCATGTGAAGTGACAGCTGGTCCTGGTCCATAAAGCACCACAGGTGGGTTGGACAGCTCGCGGGTACATCCAAGGGAGACCGAGTAACAGCCCCATCTCCACGACACAGTGTCTACGCGTCATTTCAGGAACATGAGAGGTGAGCAGCAAAATCTGGGCTTAAGTAGTGACACCTTAAGGACTGTGTGTTCTCCAGCTGTGAAATCCCCCACGGCCTTCAGGCAGCTCTTCACTTACACACTAGCCCAGGCACCAGGCCGTGGGGAGCGCACAGTATGTGCCACTTGGGTAAAGTGACCGACAGAGACCAACACGGAGATGATCACGGGACATTGCCATTGGCTACGTCCCCTCTTGATTGAAGAGAAAGGGACAAGCTGAAATCCCAGGAAGAGGCTGCTTCAACCCCACCCAGCAGGCCTTCCAGCTCGTCCTATAATCTTTGGGTAGTGATAACAAAATGAACAGGTTCAGCAATTCTTGAATGTCACTGCTGCTGAGGGCTAAGGTTGCCGCTAAGGACAAACTTGCCACTAACTTCTTCCTGTGGCCTGTCCACAGCAACCTGCCAAAAATAAATAAATACATAAACACTAAAAATATTACACAATTGCCCTTGGCACTGTGGGCCGCCTAATGCTACAAGGTATTATCAAAGGAAGCTGACGCTGCCCGTCTAAGTGTGAGATTCAGGGTAAAGGCTGGTGCTTGCCTCCAGCCTCCAGATGAAAAACAGCAGGTTGACTTTTTAATTCTTCTGTCCCTCCATCATTACAGAGTGTACACAGCTCAAGAAACACGGCAGCGGGCCTTCAACTATAAACAAAAGACTCTTCCCTAGAATATATCTTATCCCCTATTGGAAGAACTGAAATTCAACAACTTGAATAAATAAAATAATAAGGGAATCTGTTGGGTCCACTGAAAAGTAATGCTTACTTATTCAAATGTATTGTGTTCCATTTCTCCATGCATTTTACATTTAAACTTCTGGGTTTTTTTTTTTTTCTTAAATCACATCATTATTGAAAACTAACATTATGCTGCAAAGCTCTATCGCTTGAATTGTTCATAAATGGATTTACCGCCACTGCTGAGTTCCCTATAAGAGCGTATTGTATGCATGCTTGGTCCGTCTCCCCAACCGAGAGCATTAATAAAGATGTTCCCCAGTCTGCATGTGCCCTCCTGAAGAGAGCTGGGTATTTATACCTGAAAAAACTTTCACTGAAATTGCTTTAATGGGTTCTAAGTAAAACACTACTCCCAGTAATTTATTTTTCCATTTGATTGGCCAAGGATTTGAATTATAGCTCTCAGGGTAAATTCATAAATAAACCATACTGGCACCTTATTTGGGAGTTATAAAGCAAAATGAACGGCAGGTGTCTATCTGCTCATTGTTGCAGCCCACCTCTATGAGCTCTGTGAGAGTGCGTAGAGACCAGAAAATCGTCCAAGGTACCCACCTCCCCATCTCCCCCGTCAAATCGGGGTCAGGAACAACATCTCCTTCACGGGCTAAACTGGAATACAGGTAACTTTCAGAAGGCATGATAAGCTTCTTAGTTTTTAAAACGTGTAATATTAAGCCACATGGCAACAATTTCAATATGTCCCCAGCATAAGACTTCTCAGCAGAAGTCACCAATAAAAATGGGATGAGTGCTATTGTTTAAGTCTGTTAAAAACAGTAACAAACAGGGTGGGGCCTGCGGCTCAAAGGAGTAGGGCACCGGCCCCATATACCGGAGATGGCGGCTTCAAACCCAGCCATCTGGGTATATGCCTGATGGCAGGGTATTAACCCTGCCAAAAAACTGCAAAAAAACAAACAAATGACAACAACAACAAAACAACAGTAACAAACATAGCAGGGTAGAGTGTTCCTGAGACAACACAGCTAAATAATGGAACGCCACATACTCAATGACAGCTCAAACCCTGAGAGTAAATTAAGTAACCATTCTGAAAATATCATTCAAAGGACCATTATGTAGAGGAAGAAAAAATCAAAACTATTGTTCTTGCAGAAGGCAGAACCGGGATTAGTAGAAAGCCAGTTTCGAGTCAATAAAAGAACCAGTAACAACACGGATGGATGAAAAGTGAAGTCACGAAAAAAAATTATCCTCCGAGCATCCTTCTTCAGTATTTAGGAGCTTTTCTCTATCCAGTTTTGCCCATTTTCCCTATTTTTCTCTTAGGATTAAAGTTTTCATTTTTATTCTCTTTTTTATTGGAAACAAAATACTAACATCACAAAGATTGATTCAATCCATCTCCTCTAGTGTGGTTTTAGAACCTTGTCCCATTAACTTTCCCATCTTTACCCTGAATCTTTAACTCCTCCCTCATCTTCCCCTTTTTGGGGCTGTGGTCGACAGTGAGGTCTACCCGGGTTATAGGAAAGTGACCTCCCTCACCGCCTTTCTCCCCTGGGCCACGGAATCTCCTTGCACCTCCATTTTCGCATCTGTCCACTGGTAACAGTAATCGTCTCTACATCTCATAGAGTTGTAAGGGTGAAATGAGTCTGTTCGTGCAGAGCTGCTGACGGCAGCTGGCACGGAGCGAATCCTCCCTAACACTAGCTATCTGAACCACCACCAAGCTCTTCCCTTCCCCTGGAACGCGCTCAGGTCGCTCCCATTATTTCAGAAAACTTATCTTCCTTCGACCTCTTCTTCACCTTTCCATCTAAGCTTCCTGAAAGAATACACTTACTCTATGTCCTTCCTAAACATTTTGCCGATATTGGTTTCCCACAACCACCCAGGCGCTGGAAGCGACGGGGCAAAGCCGTCAACAGTCTTCACACTGCCTCGTAGCATTTCTACACTGCCAACTGCTTGCTGAGTCCTCGAATGTTGACGCTGCCCAATGACGCAGTCTTTACACATTTCCAAACCGCTTTTGCTGCATCTGCACTTGCTGACTACTTACTGATTCCGGATCCTGCCTACTCCCTCAGCCCCGGTGACACTGCTGCCCCTTGGTCCACCTCCAGCTCCTTCATGGGCTCCTTTTCCTCTCCATGCCTCCCAACACAGGGGCCGGCTCAGATGTACGCAGAGGCCCACTGTTCTTTCAGCCCTACATCCTATTTTTCTGGACTACCTCAGTCCTAAGTGCCTTCTAATGAGTCCCAAGAGTTTACCTCCATCCCCAACTCTCTGCCAAGCCTGACTCACAAACCCAAGACAACTTGCCCATTACCATCTGTACGCCTTACAGACACAAACTCAAAGGGGCCGGCCAGGTCTGCCCTGAGCTCCACTCTCCCATTACTAATCTCCACTCGGGGAATCTCTACCAGAAATCTGGAGTTATCTCTAAGCGGCCCTCTCCCTGACAACCCACACGTTTAGTCATTTTGCAAATGGCCGTTAATGTTTCTATCTAAGTATTTTTCAGACCCCTCCCTTCTTTTCCTCCCTACCACCACTCACTAGTTCAGCCCTTGCCATCCCACCTGAAATTTCACAGAAACCTCCTGCCTGATCTCTGCCTCCATGTCTGTATCACTAACTGCTCCCCAGGCTTTCCACCTATGATTTGGCAAAACCCATCCTCTCTGACAGCCAACCCCTTTGGCCTCAGCTATGCCTATCACCTCCTTGAACACCATGTGCCGCAGCAGCGGGCCACCTGGTCTCCTGTACAGGCTCTCCCTTTGCTCAAGTGGGTCCACCCACACCCCAAGTTAGCAGGTGAACTACTCTTTTCCAAGGTCTTTCCCCGTAAGGAGCTTCTTTATTCTACTTCACAAACTGACCTGCTAAGGCCCCCTTTCCCCAACCTCTCACCTGGCTCCTCACCGAGTGACCCACGGCCACTTCTTTGCTTCTTTATTTACCCCTTCCTGCAAAACAGGCCACTTCTCATCAGCTCCTTGAGGACAAGAACGATGTCCTGGTCACCTTCATGCCACATAGGAGGACTCAGTTAACATTGACCGAGGTGAATATTTGTACTATGTGGTAAGCAAAAACGCAGAACCCTGTTCAAATATTTAATAGAGAACAATGTCTGGAATATTCTCACGTAAAGAGTACTCAGACATATATATATATGTTTTAATCACCCTCCGTTTGGGCAATATAGCAGCAAACAAACATAAACCTCAAATCATAATACCTTTAATATTTGTTTATAAGCATGAGTAAATGTTTGATATAATAGGTAAGAAACTAGATGGTCCTCATACCCATTAAGTTTATTATTTTAAAAAAAGAACCCTTGGAAGCCTTGTGCATTGTTGGTAGGATTGTAAAATGGTATAACCACAGTATAGAGGCTCCTTAAAAAATTAAACAGGCCTAGGCACAGTAGCTCACACCTATAATCCCAGCACTCTGGGAGGCCAAGGCAGGAGGATCACTTGAGTCCAGGAGTTCAAGACCAACCTGAACAAGAGCAAGACACTGTCTCTACAAAAACAAGAAAATATGCCCAAGGGTGTTGGTTGCACACCTATAACCCCAGCTCTTCAAGAGGCTGGAGCAGGGGGATGGCTTGAGTCCAGGAGTTGAAGACTGCAGTGAGCTAGGCTCATGCCACTGCACTCTAGCCCAGGCAAAAGAGCAAAACCCTGTCGGAAAAAAACATGAAATAAACAGAACTACTATATGGTTCAGCAAACTCACTTCTGGATAAATATCCTAAAGGATTGATAAGCAGGGTCTTCAAGAGACATCTGCACACCCATTATCACAGCAAGACTACTCGTAATAACCAAGGGCCAGAAGCAGCCCAAATGTCCACTGAAAATCTGTAACATTCCACAATCGGGAACTTTCTGAGCACCAGCGTGATGTTCAAAGGAAATGTTCACCAGAGTAGTTTGCATTTCAGATATTTTAGTTAGGGATGCTCAATTGGTAAGAATAATACAAATATTCCAAAATCTAAAAAATATCTGCAAGCTAAAACAACTTCTGTCCCAAGTGTTTCAAACTGGGGACCCTCAACCTGCATGTATACATGTACGTATATATTATATACACATATATATACAATGGAATATTATTCAGCCTTAAAAATGAAAAGATTCCTGCAAAACGCTACAACATGGAAAAGCTGGAGGACATCACACTATGTGAAAAGAGCCAGTCACAAAAAGACAAACACTGCATAACTCCACTCAGACGAGGTATCCAAAGTAAGCAAATTCATAGAAACAGAAAACAGAACAGTGGTTGCAAAGGGCTGCGAGGAGGGAGAAATGGGGAGTCTTTTAATGGGTGGTTAGTCTCAGCTTTATAAGATGAAAAATTTCTGGAGGTCTGTTTTAGGACAGCGTGAATATGCTTACCACTACGGAACCATATGCATAAACATGGTTAAGATGGTCATTTTTACGTTAAGTGCCTTTTACCACAACAACAACAACAAAAAAAAACTATAGACTGAAAATTTGAAAAATGTAAAGGAAGCATCCAAAATTTCATTTGCTGCTTTAAAAAATGATGCTGTCTGGTTTGTGATAAAACTATTACCTGTGTTCTGATAAAACCCATAAATTGATTCCGTATGATGGAGAAAACGCTGTCTACCAAGCGGTTCCTCAGTGCCCGCAGCATCATTCCTCCGTGCTTTCCACGGCCAGACTGCCCGTGTATTTCGTCTCTAAATTGGATCTTAATCTACATGAGAAAATGCAGAACCAGTAAACACAAAAATTGAGCATTAAATAAAATTAAGTCTCTGGAAAGAGAACAAGTTTGATTTTTAAAGTAAACATCCTAATTCTGTCTGCCCAGTGCACTAAAAATCTCTGGAAGCTTTTAACAGCAGCAGGATCCTAATTGCATAACCTTGTTTTCAATGAGTGAATGAAATTTTGCTATAATTTTACTTATTAAAAGAACATAGGAGTAGCGTGACGCCACCCACCTCCCCATCCTCCATCTGCCTCCCTGGTTCATTAATTACATATGCTTCTGCGTCTTCGTTTCTGCTCGCCCCGGATACTAGCGCATACCCTCCAAGTGGGGAGCATTTTCTTTCTTGCTTCCGAATCATCTCATTAAACCGCACTCCTCTTAGCTTCTGGCCCTACAGTTGCTTGGGGAACTCTCCTTCCCCATCTTACTGTCACCACACCCAAACGCCTTCCTCACTCCAACCGGCTCTCATCTCCTATGCAATTATCTTTTCCAGCTCGTTTTCCAAATTAGCACAACACCAACTGTGATGTTTCTCCTAAAGCACCTTAAAGCCATTATGAAACACAATGCACTTAAAACAACATGCTTGGGTTTGGGGACCACTGGGCACCCACCATCACCTCAGTTCTTCGGTTTCCCTCTGTGGGTGTAAGTCCTGGCTGCCTGTGGCCAATCGAATCTCTGGACCGAAATCTTAATCGTTTTAAGTATTACTTGGGTTTTAGTCTCTTTCATTTCCTTCTAGCTCTCAGGGATATTGAGCTTGGACTTCAGAACATGGACTCTGAAGCCAATTCCATTCCTAGTTCTGCCTATTCCGAGGTGTGTGATCCCAGGGAAACCGAGTGAGCTCCGACTGTGTCATCAATAAAATGAAGAAAATAATAGCACTTGCCAAATATGTTGATGTCAGGATTAATCACAGAAATAAAGTACACAGGTTGGCATCCTAGTATAGAGCAAGACTCAAATACTGTCAGTGAGGGAAGACACCAGTTCCCTGGGAAAGGAAGCACAATGGCCGTGATTCTTTGCAGGGTAGACAAAGTCACAAAGCCTTATCCTGAGGCACCCCCACATTCTGCGGAGACTATACAAAATATCCCAAGCACAGACTGCTGCAAGACGGTGGTGTCTTCAGGATACATCACAAATAACAGAACTATCAAAAATAGCCTCCCTTGCGGGGGTCAGAGCCTCTACAATGTGTTACAGACTACATGTCCTGGTATTACCGCAAATGATGAGATGCAAATATGGTCTAGCAAGGGGGGAGGGGGAGGCGGGAGAGGGTAGGGCGATGGGTGGGAGGAGGGAGGGTGTCTGGTGGGATCTCACCTAATGTGCACAATGCAAGGGTACATTTCAAAACAACTAAATTTGAAATGTTTTACCATAAAAAAAAGTAAGGTGAAGGCTATGTTAATCAGTTTGATATAAGCACTCCACATGATATATCAAATCATCAACTGTACACATTATACCCCACATACGTACACAGTTATGATTTTAATTAAAAATTAATTTTAAAAAAAGAAGTTACAAAACTAGTGCTGAATTTAGCTGAGTTGAAGAAGAACAAAAAAAGAAAAAAGCCATGAAAACCAACTGTGACCCAGGCACCTAGGGCCCCCCCCCCCCCCGCCCCTGTCATCTCTCAGAAAGATATTTGCCCCTCATTGGTCAAAGACAATAATAGGCTACAAAGAAAAACAGAAAATATTTTTTTTCCTTTGAGACAGTCTCAAGCTGTCGCCCTAGGTAGAGTGCTCTGGTGTCACAGCTCCCAGCAACCTCTAACTCTTGGGTGTAAGTGATTCTCTTACCTCAGCCTCCTAAGTAGCTGGGACTACAGGTGCCTGCCACGACGCCTGGCTATTTTTGTTATTCTTGCTGTTGCTATTTAGCAGGTCTGGGCTGGGTTCGAACCCGCCAGCCTCAGTGTACGTGGCTGGTGCCCTACCCACTGAGCTATGGACACTGCCCAGAAAATTTTTTTTTAAGTTTTTAGCTGGGGCCAGGTTTAAACCTACCACCTCCAGTACATGGGGCCAGGGCCCTACTCCTTTGAGCCACAGGCGCTGCCCCAGAAAATACTTTTTTAATGTAGATCTTTTCTTCCTTAGTTTGAAACCTTCCATTGAAATGACATACCCATAATCTACCAAATAAACAAATTCTCTTAAAAGTATAAATCCCAGAACGTTCTAGACTGTGGGGAGAAAGTAAGA
Organism: Galagoides demidoff; assembly: GCA_963574575.1. Classification (NCBI taxonomy): domain Eukaryota; kingdom Metazoa; phylum Chordata; class Mammalia; order Primates; family Galagidae; genus Galagoides; species Galagoides demidoff. The sequence goes on from CAUYQV010022698.1 coordinate 11,731, forward strand.
ATGTAAACTTGTATAAGAATGTAAAATGTTTTTGAAGGGTAATTTGGCAGCTCCTAAAGCCCCCCAAAATGTCTATATTATTGGACCCAATAATTGCTTCTACCTATTTACACTGCAGTAACTAGATATTCACGTGGATATTTATGTAGAAGGCCGTCCATGCCAGTGTCACTTATAGTAATAACAAAAAGTGGAAAATAGCAAGAGGGTTGATTCAAGGTTAAATGAATGGCAGACATTTGTAAGGAAGAATATTATACAGCCATTTAAAAATTATATTCTTGGAAAAAGAACGTGAGAAAATACTCATGATATATTAGGTATTGAAAAGTAGGGTAACATTGTGCTGTGAAATACATGTCTGAGAGTACAGGGGTAAAAAGAACTGTAAAGACGTAAATTATGGATGATTTACTCTTTTTCAGACTGGCTCCAAAGAACATGTATTACTTTTACACACGAAGGCAAAGGAAGATGCTTTTTAGAAAATGTTTACCTTATATTTGCTAGCAGTTTCTTCCATACCCGTTCCCACAATTCTGATTTTCACACATACACACACACACACACTACTCTCTCCAATGTTTTCCAAGACCTCCTTCATAAATTAACTCGACATCAACTCTCTCATTTGCAACCGAGCCTGAAAAACTCAGATGGGAATTATTTTACCCAACCCAAAAGATGTTGAGTAGGTGGGCAAAGAACTAAACTCAGTAACCACGTCCTTAAATTTAAAACATTCGATTAAAGAAAAAACAAAGTTTAAACTGTTGAAATAATGCTAAAAATAGTCACGGACCTGTGCCAATTATTTTTCCCTGTGGGGGACTTTTCAGGTTAAACACGAATGCGGATGGAATTCCTCCCCATCATTAAGGAAAGGAGTGGAAAAGAAGGAATCCACAACACCGACCTCTCTGTACATGAAATGCAATCTCTGATAAAACGGGGGTCCTGGAAGCCCCAGAGCCTTCCGTCGGGGATTTTGATGGTCCCTTTCCACTGTCACCTCTTATAAAATCGAGGGCTCTCTTACTCCCTGCCCTTGGAGAACCTTATTCAATGTGCCCACAGCAAAAATGCTGAAAAAAAAAAAAACAAACAACCAAACAGCAGTTTTCATCAGCGGAAATAGTGATTAAAATAATGGCAATTTACCTTGATCTATGAGTATTTCAGGAGCAAACAAAAAACAAAATAGATCAGTGGCAGGGACTACTCCTTGTCCTCAGTTAATAGGGCTTTTTTTTAAAAAAGAGGAACCGTGCAATCTAAAGCAGACTTGTGCCACGGCCCTGAGCACTCTCTAAGCCTATGCTACATAAAGCCATGAGCCACGCACGGCTACTGAGCACGAGACGCGTCTAATCCAAACGGAGATGTGCTCCAAGTGTAAAACACACACCAGATAGACAAGTTTCCCTTGTTTCTTTTCCCTTTCTCTCTCTCTTTCTTTCTTTTTTTTTTTTTTTTGCGGTTTTTGGCTGGGGCTGAGTTTGAACTCGCCACCTCTGGCGTATGGAGCTGGCACCCTACTCCTTTGAGCCATAGGCACCACCCCTTTCTCTCTTTCTTTTTGACAGAGTCTCACTCTGCTGCCCCAAACAGAGTGCCATGGCATCATCTAAGCTCACAGCAACCTCAAAATCTTGGCCTTGAGTAATCCTCTTGCATCAGTCTCCCGGGAGGCTGGGACTACAGGTGTAGACCACTACGCCCGGCTAATTTTTCTATTTTTTTTAGTAGAGATGGGGGTCTCACTCTTGCTCAGGCTGGTCTTGAACTCCTGAGCTCAAGCAATCCACCCACCTCAACCTCCCAAAGTCCTAGGATTCCAGGCCTGAGCACTGCACCTGGCCCCTTATTTCTTTTTACTTTTTAACATATAGCTACTTAAAAAAAATGTAGCAAAGTTACACGTGTCTTGTGTTGTAGCTGACTGCACAGCTCTAAGCCATCACGCTGCTGACTTCGTTTAGAGCACGCATCACCATCTGAAATGGCCATACTTGGTCTCCCCCCACAGAAGAGAAGCCCCATTAGAACAGGACTGGACTGTCCTTCCCATAGCTAAATAGTCAACCTAGAACCCAGAGGTGTACAAGGAGCCGTAAACAGGAAAGGAATGAGTGAAAGACCAGGAGGGAATGGCCGGGCTGACATCAGCTCAGCACACACAGGTCAGCTCTTCTTCTGACTCTGGATGAGACTCTCTCCCTGCAATTTCCTTCTGACTTTCTCCCTAACTGCCCCCACACTCACCCCGCAGGACCAAGGATGGGCTACTGGGGTGACGGGGAAGAGCACAGAAAGGAGAGGGGGAGAAGAATTTTATCAGGAATAAAATTCCTACCCACCTCTTCCTCTATTCCCACCTCCAGGAGTTGGGGAGGGGGAAATTTGTTCCCGGTAAAATCTAAACCAAGATCCCTTGTGGCTAAAAAGAACTAATCTTGGACCATCTCCTCCCATCAGCCTTCCCAATCTCAGTCTGGAAAGCTGACCCCACCCCAGGGAGGGCCCTTCACTCAGGCCTGGGCTACACGCCCCTGCCCAGAGGGTTCCCCAGGCAACCTCCCGAGCTCTGCTTTGAGAGCGGCCAAGTTGGCGGCACACCCAGGAGGCCAAGGGGCCTCCTGCAGGTCCCCACACTCTACCCACCCTTGGCACACACCCAGGCTCTGGGGCCTTGCACTCAAGTCAGCCAGAGCCAGGAAATGGTGAGCCCGTCCTGTCCATCAAAGCTACCTTCTAGTGCACAGAGGCTTTTCGTTTGGATTGCATGTGTGTCCTCCACGGAACTGGGAGGACTGCAAATCTGATCCATGTGTGTGTGTCTGGGAGAAGTGAATCCACAAGGGAAGGAAGGCCAGGGCCAGAGACACAGACCAGCCCTCAACCCATGTGAAAGAAACAAGCAGAGACAGGGGCTGCTCTCAGGAGGGCTCCCTGCAACCACCCTGCATGTCCCACTCCCCACACAGTCTGTCCGTCTTCCCCCAGAGAAGGACCACCCGTGAGGACGCTGAGGAAAACTGAAGACCAGTTAATCTTACTTGACTCAGAGGGGCTTAAAAAAAGACACCCCGTGCCCAGGTTTGCTCAGACCGGGTTCCAGCAGGCCACTGGTTTGTGCTGGAAATCACCTCCATTTCATCCAAGCTGTTGTTATCCCACCTGAAACCAATATTCAATTTTGTCTTCCATCATTCCCCCTCTATTTAGCCAGCACAGTGAGTAATAGGCCCGAGAGCACCTGTCTCTTACCGGCCTATGGTGTGTGCTGTTTGCTCGTGTCCTCCAGACACTGAAAAGTGCACACCGTCCCCCAAAGTGCTTCAGAGGTGGCCTTTCAGCTTCAAGGCGCATTTTTAAATTCAGCAAACCCTCCATTATGTGGTAGAAATAGCTGAAGCTCTGACTGCTTAGAAAGGCCCACATTTCCTTTTATGTATGGAGGTACAGAATTCTTAAGCATAATTACAAAATTAAGCCACCGCTATTATTAAAATGCAAGAGTTGGCTCTGTGCGTCGCTGTAAGTCACCAAGCTTTTACAAGCATTTCACACAGCAAGGAGAACCCAGCTGACTAAACACTTCGCGGGGCGACTTGGCCCCCTCTGCACGTTAATAAACCCACTGGTGAATGTGAGCAAAATTAAAGGCACTTTTTCAATGGCAGCCCCTGAGAGGCTGAGGAAATAATAAGTGTGGTTATTACAAAACCACAGAGGAGTCATAAAAAGCACGCACTCCAAATATGGTAAGTTGGATGAGTTTTTCAAGTAAGCTCTTTTTTGATAGTAAGCTCTTTTTTCAAAAACTGTTACCTTTTCCCTGTTGTTAAAATTTTAGACACGGACTGGAAACTTCGTCTGTGCAAATAGCTCAGGGCAGATGTTACCTCCTCAAAGAGACCATTTCTAATTGTTCCTGTTTTTAAAAAGTAACTTCCCCTCCCCTGTGCTCCCAAAGCACTGGGCTCCTCTGCGAAGACACTTTCCAACGGCGTATCTTACTCCTTTCATGAGATGCAAACATTTAGGAGTGTCTACTTTGGGGCGTTTAGCCAAAGAGGATGTGTGTGTGTTCACCTGTGTGTGCTCACGTGTGTGTACAGAGCAGAGAGAGAGAGATGGGTGGAGTCTGTGTGTGCCACACTGTTCAACAGTCGCTGGATCCAGACAGGAATATGGTGCTGTCAACCCTTCTGTTGGTTTGAAAGTTTTCAAAATATAATAAAAATTCTGAAGTGCAACATCACACAGTAGGAGCTCAATCCTTGATTGTTCAGTGAAGAGCTGCTCTGTCTTTTTTCTTCTGTTTTGGTTTCTGGGGGGAGGGTTATTAAATAAATATCTAATGATTGAGTGAAGAGGACAACGGGGATTCTTCATCCAGTAAGTAAGTATTCAAAGCTCCCACTGCTGGGCACTGTGACAGGTGCAGCCCACAGAGAAAGGACTCACCCTAGGGCTCTTGCCCTATGGAAAGAAGCAGGCGGTCGCCACCAGGGATGCCATGGACATGCTGACGGTGCATGCAGGTGCTGGGGAAGGAGGGAGGAGGGAGAAGGAGCATTCTAAGGAGCATTCAAGGAACTCATCACAACCGGTAACTATTTGTAGGATGAGCAAATAAACAAAGTATGTGAAAGCTGAAAGGTCCCTTGCAGCTTGCTGCCGAACCTAGCCATGTGTGGGGACGGGTGAGTAGGCTGACAGGGTGGACACCACAAGCCAAACAACAGGGACGAGGATTTCCCCCTCCTCCCACTGCTCTCAAAGCCCCATGCCAGGACTCCCACCCCGTGGCAACCAACATAAAGCAGTGAGCACCGAGGCTCCTGGCCAGGGGACTGGTCGTGGGAATGGGGGGTTGAATCCCGGCTAAGAGGAAGATGAGCCCATCTGATCTGGCAAATGGGAAATCCCTTCTCACCCCAGGGCAGACCCACCGGAAGTCCTCGAGAAGGGCTGCAGCACTGCGGGGTGGCCAGCACCGTCTGCCACAGACTTGGCTCCCAAGCTGGCTGAACCGGCTCTTCCTCTCTCTTATCCTGCTGCCGCAGTCCCTGTCTCCCTCCTCCCTGATTCTGTCTACAGTCAGCTGCCTTTTTCTTGCTACTCCCAGGAGTTGGTGCAGGGAGTGAGGCAGAGGTGAGGCTGGAGGAGAGGGGAGTCCTTGGCTGAGCACCCCTACCCTGTCCCATCTTCTCTGGGGCCCTGTGCTCGCCCAGCACCACCCGGTCCCACCGAGCCCCCTCCTGGAGTTCCTGTGCCATAGTAGTAGCTGTGGGCTGAACGGTGAGGGTGCAGGGAAAGAGACGCTGAGGCACAGAGGGGACCAGTGGACACTACAAACCCCGAGGGCTGACACGGTCTGAGCTTATGGCAGGACTGGCCCCAGGTTCTGTCTGAGTGACCCTTGGGGAAGAGGCCACTGGCCTTCCCTTCCCAGCTGCCCACACTCTTCCTCCTGCCTGGAGAATTGTAGCTTCTCACCCCCACAGAGAGTGAGCTCCCAAAGGTTTTGCTTAAAGTTCCCAGGAAGCCCCTGCGAAACCCCCATGAAGACCACCTCAACAAGACACGGCTCAGGCACGAAATGTTGAGGACCGGGGGTGGGGTCATCAGCCAGAGCATCGGTTAGACAATCACAGGAGAATTCTGACATCAAAGTCCATGGCATTGCCTCTCCAGCCTCCACAAAGCCTCGGCAGGCGCTGACAACTCAGAAAGAGAAATACCTCTGTGGAAACCGCTTGGCCTTTCTATGGCTCACTCTCTCTCTCTCTCATTTTAAAGATAAAAGGCAGTGTTCCTTATAAAACAAAAAGCCGAGTGGGAGCCGACTATACGCTCTTCCTTTCCTCTTATTTGGCTCTTGGTTAGCTCAGGGATCTTTTTCTTCTTGAAAATTATTGCCTATAACCTAATTCTGGCTCCTGGAGCCCGAAGAAACTAGAAACACAGAGCAATTAACATTAATGTTTACATCGTAATTACAAACATCACGGAATACAGGAAAACATATGTATCTGGAAAAATGGTCCACTATTCATGGTTTCATACGGTTTCAAGCAACTTAGTTTCACTTGGATTATTTACAAATGGACAAGCCATTATTCTTATGTACCCATATTTCACGTGTGTAAAGAAAGTCCTTCTATTTCTATAACAAACATTAAGTCTATGCATAAGGGCTCGGCGCCCATAGCTCAGTGAGTACGGCGCTGGCCACATACACTGAAGGTGGCGGGTTCAAGCCCAGGTTGGACCTGCTAAACAACAATGACAACTGCAACCAAAAAACAGCTGGGCGTTGTGGTGGGCACCTGTAGTCCCAGCTACTCAGGAGGCTGAGGCAAGAGAATCACTTAAGCCCAAGAGTTTGAGGTTGCTGTGAGCTGTGACGTCATGGCACTCTACCAAGGAAGACACAGTGAGACTCTGTATCAAAAAAAAAAAAAAAAAGACTATGCAAAGATGAAATCTTAGGGTCGATTTTCTCAACCAATATCAAACAACAGACGGTCACTTTCAAACCAATCAGCCTGGCTCACAAAAGGGGATGCTTTTCCTTGGTCAGGATCTATTAACACAAAGAAACGGTCAAGTGTTTCAAACAGTATCAGAGCCCTGCAAGGCACAACAGGTACGCCAGACCCACTCACAGTCCACCAGCCAGATGACAATGACATCAACAATGGTAACAATAACAGACAGAGCTGAAGACAGGGCTAAGCCCCAGCTCCTGCAATCCCAGCAGGAACCAGATGGTATCAACTTTTCCTGATACATTCTCTCCATTCCTTACAATGGCCCCACTAAAGTTTCCTTCTGCAGAAGAAGATACTTGGGACAGAGGCACTCAGATCCCAGTGCTAGAAATTCCCCCCCAAGGTCTAGCCAGGGTCGACCTGAACCACAAGTGGTACTTCTCACCTATACCGCACTGCAGCAGGAGAGACCTGGTCTCTCCCAGTCTGCGGGGACCCAAGCTGAGCGGAATTCCTGTCTTCCACCCCATCAAGCCAGCCTTTTTATTTAATTCACCTCCACAGGTATTTATCTAAGTACCTGTGAGATCTTCTGATGGATCTGACAGGGAGATGTGAGGAAAAGGAAAGTGGCATTTACCTCTGGTTAACTTCACGGCTGCAGGCTGGGCGGGCAGGTGCACGCTGCTTCAGACCACAGTGATACGTGATGCTATGTCTTAAATGAGAGCATCATGGCTCAGATGAGTCTTTCATTCATGGCTCAGTTGAGTCTTCCACCACTAATGCCCACAAATTCACTGTTGCCCTGATCTTTTTCTTTTACCTTCCACATCCATGTGTTTTCCTGTCCTAGGGATAATCCATGCATTGGACGGCATTACAAATAAAAAAGACTCTGGATTTTAGTCCCAGGTCTTCAAATTAAACAAAAAAAGTCACCCTGCCCCCTGAGGCATCATGGCCATGGAGACAAAGCCAGACAGGGCTCAGGCTCTGCAGTCCCACGTCTAGTGCAGCACCTCCATCTGCACAACCCCGTCGGGTCCCCATCTCCTCACAACCCCGGGTCTCTGTGTGCAAGATGACACGGCTGCCCCACAGCGCAGATCTGCAAACTAGCTTCAGGGGCTCGTGACCCCCTTAACCGGCATGCACATCTGTGTGTCTGTAAGTACATCGTATGTGCATTTTTCTAGGGAAAGGGCAATGGCTTTCTCTGACTTCTCCAAGAAAACTGTGTCAATAAAAGGTAAATATCTCTGAGGTACAATCTGTCTCCAAAACTCTTTGATTCTACAAAAAATAAAAAGGCATGTCTATGATCCCATGGAAGGCTAAAGACGTCACCTCTCTCCCTCTAACCTCCTTCTGTCGCGACACTTCCAGGCCTACAGATTTCAGCTTAATTTGCACCTCGTCCTGGCTCCACGGTCTCTGCCCTGCTCCTCAAGCCCAGATACCCTATCTCAGCTTTACGACAGCAGAGCAGAAAGCCTATTTCAAAAAGAGACCCTCGGCACTGAGAGAGGAGGATGCCAACACGGGGACCAAGGTCTAGACATCTTAGGACAGGAACAGCTGGGGAAGGGAACCAAGGGCTGCACAGTTAATAAGGCCGAGCGCTGTGAAGGAAATGCCCCTCTCCACCGAGTGGAGTGGGCAGCAATCTGGCAAATCTCTCTGCAGGACAGGCTGACCTCCCCTCAATGGCTGTGTCACTCTCTCAGCTTCCCGTGCACCTCCGCCCTTCCCTAGGGGTTCCTCCCAATCGGCTGCTGTGATGGCTGTGCAGCCTCTGGGGAGCAGACAGGAATTCAGCTGGGAGCTGCACAGTTTGGAAGGAACCAGGGAATCTTTGGGGATATGCTGAGCAGGATGACAGAGTTGGAAGCCAGGCTAAGCAAGTGGAAGCCCAGCCCACAACTTCGGCTGTTCTCTGCTAAAAGCTACTTTCCCAATGACCCCACGGGGATGGCGACATGACAGAACCCTTTTACTGAGCTCTCTACAAAAAGGAGACAGTGTCACCAATTCTGGGGGCAAGAGCTCTCCCAGGATGTCAGGTCCTTCCCAGCTCTGCCCTCGGCTGCCTCTCATTTACTTCTCCCTCGCCCCCTGGTTTTCCTCTGAGGGGGGAGGGCCAGCTACTGGACGTGCTCTGACCCCATGACAGCCCCTGCCTCATGGGTATCACACACAGAAACCACAATTTTTCTACCCACGCTGCTGCTAAGCTGTTATTCCTCAGCTCGAGACAACCCACCAACCTGTAGCCTAGCGTTTCACTTGTGGCTGCCCTTCGACCCTACTCAGCAAAAAGGAAAATTAACCAGGGAGCATTTCCCTGTTTCACTGCAGGCTGATGCTATCCAGTGGGAAACACCTGCCCACATGCAAATGTCAAGGAACATTACGGGCACAGGAGGGAGGCTTTACTTTCTTAGGCACATTGTACTGAAACCAGGAGAGAGAAACTTTCAACCCCGGGTCTGAAGACCATCAAGAATCTCCACATTTTCACCAGTTCTTCCAGGAGAGGGAAGCGCAAGGCACTTGTTATCACACCAGTATTTCGTAAGGATGTGTCAGTATGTAATGCAGTAAGGTCAAAAGCAGAGATAAGGAGGAGGAAGGAAGGAACGTCCCTGCTTCAAGCTTTGCGTTTAAAAAAAAAAAAGCCTCTTAGAGACTAGAAAGTTAATTACTAATGGAAGAAAAACTTGGTGCAACATTTGTGTGGGGTGACGGGGAGGACCCATCAAAATTTGATTCGCACATTCTCTGAACCAGCAACCTAGCCATTCAGCTTCCAGGAATTGATTCAGAGCCAGCCCTGACAATAACTGAGAGCTCACCAGGTCACAGGCACTGTGCTGAGTGTGTCACATGCATGAGCAATTTTATACCCATCCTACGCGTGAGGTATGGCCATTATTCCCATTTTACAGAGGGGAAACCTGTGGGTAAGAGAAGTATAGCAGCTTGCTCAAAGAACTAACAACTCGTAAACCCAGGACCTTAGCCCGGGTAAAGGGTATTACTGCAGCTTTGTTCAAAAAAAGGTAACACACAGCACGCAACGTAAATGCCCATCAGCAAAGCACTGCTTAAGTAAACTGTGGCAAAGCCACACCGCAGAACAGCTGCAGAGCAAGCCGCCTCTCCAAGTGCTGCTGCGGGAAAAGGCCTAAGACCTATACTGCTAATTTAAAAAAAAAAAAAAAGGGCAAGAGTCAGAATTGTAGGATAATCGGGTACAATGTGGGTCACAACAAAAAGGGAGAGTAAGACAGAGGCACAAACGTGTCAAAAGCAGTTCTGGAAGGACACACAAGAGGCCTCAACGGTGGGTTAATTACATTGTGCCTGCCAGTGGCATGGACAAAGAAACACACAAAACAAAACAAACATTAAAAAAACTGTTGTGCCCTTCCATCTGTTTGCATTTTCTATCAAGAGTTTGTTATTGATTTTAATGTTTAAACGCCTTTTCGTAATGAAGATTAGCAGCTTACCAGTGATACCAGAGAGGGAAGAACAGAACTTTGAGCTTCTTGTTACAAATATTTCTACTAAAAGACAAGGCAACAACACCTTATAACATAAACAGAGTCATCTCATGTCTGTGAGTGGTTCATTTAGAATCCACTAATCCCAGGTTAAAGAGTAACTCAGGTGTTTGATTCCCATAAAATGACAAAAACAAAAAACCTGACTGGAAAACCTAACTTCAAGCATCCTCTACAGCGTGGCCACGCCCTTTTTGACACCAGGGACCAGTTTCATGGAACACGATTTTTCCACAGCTGGGGGAGGAGGATGGTTTTGGTATGAGTCTGTAAGCAGATGATTTATTAAAACGGTCTCTGAGCAGTCAAACCTCTCTCTGCTAATGGTAAGTGGATCTGCAGCTGCTCCCCGATGCTAGCATCACCGCCACCTACAGCAGATATAAAACCGTCAGAGCTATTTAAGCACTTGATCCAGGGCTCTCTTTCCTAGTTTCAACGATAGATTGATGGGCTGAGGAAAGAAAGTGGGAGAACTTCCAGTATTGTGATCCACTTACAATGCTTTCCAGGACAGTCCCATCTCATCCCCACCGTCCCAACTATTACATGGCCACCGACCTAGGTGGGCAAACCCAACCCCCACATAAAGCAAAACTGCCCCATAATTCAAAAAGGTGCATTTGTACAAGATGTAACAAGTTTTTAAAGCCAAAGATGAGGGAGGCAGAGTTCTCAAAACTATAGTTTAGGCCAGGACAGTGGCTTCCACCTGGAATCCTAGCACTCTGGGAGGCCAAAGGAGAAGGATCACTTGAAGTCAGAGTTCTTGACCAGGCTGAGCAAGAGTGAGACCCTGTCTCTACTAAAAATAGAAAAATCAGCCAGGCAAGGTGGTGTCCACCTGTAGTCCCAGCTATTCAGGAGGCCGAGACAGGAGGATCGCTGGAGCCCAGAGCACTCTACCCGCGTGGAATGGTTCCTCTAAGGAAGAACAAAAATTTAGAAAACATGATATAAAACCATAACAGACATTTTATTCTGAAAAGGAAAAATATCTTCAAAAATTAGAGAAAGAATTTTTATCCACAGCCCCTTGTATTTGTAATTCTATTAGGAAACGTATGAGAAATCCCTGCTTTGAACAATAATGAGTTTCCAAAGCCCCACTCCAAGACAAATCATTATTCTATAAAACAGTTTTGCCACTGGAAAAGTGATATAATTGAGAGGTTTATTCCTGATCAAGACATCAATGTCAAGCAAATTATAACCAAGACCAACAGTACCTCAAAAGGTAACATTCAACTATTATCGAACCCTCTGTCATTGTTACAGTAGAAAATTATACTCTAAACCCCATAATTGGGGATAAGTTTGTTCATTCAAATTCAATACATAGTAACGATTTCATGTGTCAAATACATGCAACGCTGGAGAACACTAAGTGCTCCATAAAATGCATAAGTAACTCATCAAAAATAGGAAAGAGCAATGGTGTTCTAATCTATACCTAAATATATCTTAATTAGAACTTAATGGTTTCAGCAAACAGTTTTACTTTCTGTCTTAGAATTTGACAGGATTTTTCATGAGGCTTTGAATGATTCTGGCCCAAGAAAGATGAAACTATTGCAACTTATCTTCTTAATGAATTTCTATGTGTTAAGTACAAGCATCATTCTGCTCATCTAGAATTATTCTCATAATAACAAGGGAATAACAATTATTCCCTTGTTAAGTACAAAGATAATGGTTTCATAAGGACTTCTGAGGGCCTTGATGATAATTACCAGGACAGTGTTTCTCCCACAGAAAAGCACCACTAATCAAAGACACACCACTCTCTGCCAATTGGGTTTGCACAACAATTAGTGGGGTTTTTTCCTCCTGTAACATTACACTTTATGCTTGCAAAAACAGGCGCAAAAAAAAAAAAAGCCCAGGCCCTGATGACACTGTGAAATGAGTACTGTGCTTTGGAAAGCAACTTGGAGACATTTGCCAAAAACCACAAAAAAAGTACCCCTTAGAAAACATAATATGAACGCTCATAAATCTTACCCTTAAGAAATAATTGGTAATTCAGAGGAAGGCAAATACACAAAGCTGTTCATTCTAGGTCATCCACAATAGCAGAATAATACATGGGTGTATGTACTGCAATAAGGAAATTGTAAAAATTTGAAGATTGTGTAATTACCCTTTAATTATGTATGTTTAATGAAGAGATCTAGATACAAAAAACTATGTACACAATTATGTATAAAATGCACATAAAATAATGCAAGGAAACATACCAACCTAACACAATTGGGGGGGGATAACCATGAGGGTAGGATGCTGCAGGATTCTGGACCGCAGCACTATTGGGGGTTTGGGCTCGATCATTCTTTGTTTGGGGCAGGGGTTTGCCTTGTGCACGCAGGATGTCGAGCAGAACCCCTAACTTCTACCCACTAGGTGCCAATAGCACCCCCAGACTAAGATGCGACAATCAAAATGTCTCCAGGTATTGTCAAATGTCCCATGAGGGTGAAGGAATCACCTGACTGAGGACCACTACGTAGAAATTACATTTTTGTCTTTTTCTGTTTTATTATACATATTAAAATAATTTATTTTTAAGATAAAAATAAATGATAACAGCAGAAGCCAACATCTAGCGGCTTCTAACTCTTTACTCAACACTGAAAGCCCTTCTCCTTAGCTTATCACCCCCCGAGTCAAGGACAAGACAGGTGGGTCTCCCTCCCACAGCATGACCCATCCCTCTGTGTGCCCCGATGGCCAAGGCTCAGGTTTTCTTCACAGAAGCAGCAGCTCCCCCGGCACAGCCCCTCCTCGCCTTGCGCTGTTCCCCTTCTGCAAAATTAATCCTCATCTGAGAGTTTTCCATAACGGAGACCGGCACAGGAAGACGTCACTGTCTCTTTCACAACATTGGGTGTTTGGCTGCCATGTTTCTGGAGCTTCTTATTCTCCACGGAGCAACATGAACCACCATCGTGCTACCAGCCAGCGCTTCTAACGGAGCTTCGAATCCTCTCCTAATTACTACAGAGCCCTGCAAACCAGTATGAAATAGTGTTTTGACTGGCCACATGCTGTTGCTTTGGGAACAACAGGTCAGAGAGAAATCACAGAATAACGAAACAGTGACAGCAAAACAAGTGAAACTGTATCTTAGATGCCTATAAGCAGAGAAGTAAAATTTACAAACTGCAAGACGGTGGGGACATCTTCAAACAATTTAACGTTATGTATTATTAGCAAATCCGTGTCCGTTCTGCTGCTCTGTTCTAGGCAAACCCCTCTGACAGCTTGTAGAAGGCGTCGAGATGTGGAATAAAATCCAAACTGGCCTCAAGCTCGGTTTGTAATCGACTGTCTGATCTGTCTTCTCTCACAGGTCGACATCGGGACCCTCCTTCTCATGCTGGGCATTTCTACCTGGGTGCGCACAGCTCATCCCCCTGGACTGTCCACCAGGTGAATTCGCCCACTTCCACAGGCCACCCACCCCAACCAGCCGAGCTGCTCCCCTACCCTGGGAGCTCCCTAGGACAGAGAGGCATCTCTAAGCTGCAAAAGCTGACTCATAACTGAACTAAAGCCACCTCCAAAAAGCCCCCTTGCGTTTCTCCTGTTTCAGAACTTTTCTCCAGTTTGGTCTAGAAAAGAAAGCAGAACATCTTACTGAGTATAAGGAATTCTTTCCTGAGGATTCTTCATAAGGAACGGAACATATGACAATGTCATACAAGGCTGCATTTCTACCTGTTCAGTTTTGCTTTTACCATTATTGGTGCTGTTCACGCAAGACCTCCCCTCATTTTATTCATTAATCTGCTGTGACTAAGGGTCGGACCCACCAAGGTTGGACCCAGTTGTGCAATTACTTTTCTGAACCTAGACTACTATAACTAAGTGAAAAACAAGTTGTAAAACAACAGAAATATTATTAGACTAATCTCGTTAAGTTATTCCTAAGAACTGTTTGTTATTCTTTTACTGGGGGCAAGAAAATAATAATTAACATATATTTACACCATAATTCAAAAACTACAGCAGTGTTTCACTTCGAGAGAGAAGAACCAATTATGCTGGTGGCTAAAATGTATACTGGAGATATTAAAATAAATACATGGAATATTTAATAGTAAGTACTTTATGAGCATTTACTAAATGTCAGGTTCTATTCAAAACCTTTTAATATATA
>CAUYQV010022701.1:0-44805 GCA_963574575.1 Galagoides demidoff
CTCACAGCAACCTCCAACTCCTGGGCTTAAGCAAGTCTCCCGCCTCTGCCTCCCAAGTAGCTGGGACCACAGGCGCCCGCCACAACGCCTGGCCATTTTTTGGTTGCAGCCATCATTGTTGTTTGGCGGGCCCGGGCTGGATTCGAACCCGCCACCTTAGGTGTATGTGGCTGGCGCCTTAGCCACTTGAGCCATAGGCGCCAAGCCATGAAATCGTATTTTAACATTACCATACAGAACAGGGCTAGTGGAGAATTCAAAACACATTCTTCAAGGACCTATTATAAGCAAGGCACTCTGCTGGGGACAGGGCAATATGGAAATGAACCATTTTTCTAATACTACCGCTGCAGCCAGCAGTATTAAATATAGTCTTATGGCTTACACCATTGATACTAACTTTTTCCCTTTAATGTCAAGGCTGCAGTGTCTTAAAGATGCATAAGAAAGGTCCAGTTTCATTTCAGACAAGGACAACTTACATGTATTGGCCATACAAAGACGATGACAGGCAGCAGAGAAGAAAGTGTCCCTACCATTAGTTGCACTATGGAGAAGTGATCTGAAGAACTGGTCTTAGAATTTTGACCCCTATCCTTTAATTCAAAAACATACACAAATAGAGTATTGAAAATACTGACTGGTAGCCTTAAAAAATAACAATGGAAGAAGAATTTGTTTAAAAAGGGAACTGTCCAATTCTAACATGATGGCAGTAGATGATCTAATACAAGGTGGGGAGTAGGGGGATGAGGGAGCCGGGACAGAGCTTGCTGGAGCATGGGGGAGTCACAGTGTAGGGCAATCTCTTGGGAGCAGGACACAAGTATAAGAGGGATTTTTACCTAAAAAATGCAATCTGGGTAACCCAATTCTATGTACACTCAATGAATCTCAAACAATTAAAAAAAATATTTATACAAGGTAAAATAATAATAATCATTAATTAAATAAAAGGGGAACAGTCGAGTACAGGCAATATATTTCTAAAATCTGTTGGCATCATGCTTGCTGGTGCATTTTCAAACAAAACATCTAGGGACTGTCCATTTCTGTTCAAATAGGGTTTTTCATAAACAATGGATTGTTATGTTAAAAATAAACATTAGGGAGAAGAAATATTTCAAAACAATTAAACGTGGAGCTACTTTGGTTAAAGTGCAGAGGAGGACAAAGAGTCCCCTGCCCTGGCCCTTGAGGTTTATTCAACTCTGGTTTGGAAATCACTGCACCAGGTAACCAAAACTCCAGAATATTTTAATTACCCTTCCTCTAATTACTTAGCGTTAGGCCCTATTTAAGCTCAGAACCTCAGTGTATGGCAGTCTTCATAATTACTGTTCTCTAGACAAATAATGAAAATTAAAGTTGATATACAGGGTGCCCTAAAGTTTGTGTGCAATTTTAAATTGCACACTATTTTGAAAAGCCACCCTGTGTGTTTGAACCAGCATAATCTCTTTATTTAAAAAGTATTTGTTGGAGAAAGTAAGGTATAATAAAGCTAATAGTCTAATATATCTACTATTTATAGGACTGTTACTATATAATGTGTTGCTAGGAAGTATCCGCTTCTGTGAAATGATTTGAATTGGTATATTAAACCTTGTGCCTAGAAGAAGATATCCCTCAAAACAAAGTTTATACTAAGCTGGGAGAGTTTAGAATTTTGTAACAAGTGGAGGAATTCTGAAAAATTCATCTTTCTCAGGATGAAGAACATCTCACGGTAGGAAGAATTCTGAACACAAAAGCTTAGTCATTGGTCATGATCAGGTGGAAGTGTACAAATAGTTTTGACTTTCACTGACAAATTTGAAAAACTTTTTGCCTGATTTCTGCCTCCTCACTCATCATGCATTTATTTCCTTACTTCGCATGCAGTTCAGAATGTATATTAACACAAGCAAGTTATCATCTGGAACAGCTAAAAAGCTTTCTATATAAATAAGAATTATTGCACATATAGGGAAATTGAATTCATTTAGATAAAAGAGAGAAATGTGAAGATTTATAGTAACGCAGGCAGGCTGATACCAATAATGTGACTAGGAAAAAATAATTTCTGATAAGACAGCAGAGGATGACCAAAGAAAATGTATCACTCTGTTTAGGGTTTCTCAAAAATGTGAAATTCTGTTTTGCTAATTGATTTATAACTAATCTTTCTGGAACTAAAAGCTGTAAAACTAAACGTAAAAAAATACACCGAAATTGAAATTTATCTGTGATGGTTGTAGTGTATCATCTGTACATTTAATTCGAAATTGGTAGCACTAAACTTAGGTGCACATAATTTTCATTATAAAATTAGGTGCTATTAGGTACTGAGAATTTAAGTACCTGTTAATATACTTTTGAATATAAGTTCAATATAAGTAGTACCTTTGAATATAAGTTCATTGAACAAATACAAAGTAAACCAGAATTTTTTTTAAAAAACTTTATTCTAATTGAACCCATCAACAACATCATATGACCACTAAGTACAGGCTCTGGTTGGCTCCTGAGTGATGCGTGGAGTCTGGAATTTTCTACTGAGAAACTTCACTTGCAATCTCCATTCCTCTAATCCAATAATAACAATAATTTAGGAGTCCTTTCATTTCAAAATGTCAGAGTGGGAAATATGATAAACTACTCTGCGTAAGGGTCAGGCATTCCACTTCAAGTTTAAAGGACTGTCTGACTGGACACGATGAATAGATACCTCAAAATCTTTCTGCTGAATGCCTGCCCTTGGTAACATTCAATGGCTTACTGCAGTGCACAAGGAGAGAGTACTTTCAAGGAAATCAGCGGGAGCTCTGTATACTTGCTCTATTTTCCTATGGATGATAGCCAGTACCCATTTCTCCAAACTTGTAAGTATCCAAGCCTTCCTGGAGGCCCGCTCTGGGGACAAAGGTGCTTCTCCAAAGCTTGTTAAAGATAGGAGCATTTGGACTGAATGAGAAACACAGTAAACAAAAGCAAAAACTACTAACTTCGAGAAACACTGGCTGTGCAACACCTACTTCCTTCCTAGTCTTTCACTCTTCTTGACAAAGACCAAGCTGGATTCTTTCTGCTTTACACAAGAAACTAAGTCATTGAACTTGATTTTTTTAAATCAGCCTTAAAGAACAAGCTGAAAGATCATCTAAATTAAGTAGGAACAAGTTTTGATTTTTATACTTAGAAAGACAAAATGACAGTAAATGTAAGGCCAAGCCCAAATACACGGTTTTCTCATTTTCTTTGACTTGATGTGGCCCAAGTAGAAAAAAGCCTTGAAATCTCCTATGTTGTTGGGAGAAAGAAAGAAAACACCAACTGTCACCAACGATAAAAACCTTCCAAGCTACTTTGGCATTTCAACTGACTCTAAACTGCATGAATTTGTGGAATCCTTTGTATTCCTGAAAGAAACAGTCCTACCCAAGAGAAATCACAATATAAGTTATTAATTTGTATGTAAACTGTACATTTTATGAAATGTCAAATAATCAGACTCCACTACAGAAATATTTAATGAATCCAAATTTATTTGAATAATAGATTTACACTTGCAAAACTGACCATAGCTAGAAAATAAATTTAATTTAGTCAGTAATTGCAAATTCAATGAGTGTGTCTGAAGTTTTGCCTTGAGTTTAGGGCCCAGTGAAAGCATTTTGAATTGTATTAGGCAAGATCTGAATGAGTTTCTATTGTCCTTCACGTTAGTAAAATTTTATGAGTTATTTACTTTTTATTTCTGCAGTTAACATTGTACATTTTTAGATAATATTAATCTAATTTCTGTGATGATATGAATCACATGTGATGTTATTACCTACTATAACTATTACCTGATATGCTAGGTAATAATAGCAACCTTAAAATGTTGGTCTACTATTACCTACTATATGTGAATAACATCACATATTCATATGTGATGATATGAATAACATAAATTAGAAAAGGAAAACGACAATATTCAAAATGAATCATTACTATATTCTAAAAGGTACTTGTGATGCATTTAAAATGGCCATATACCATGTACTAAATCATGCATGATATATACTCCATATAATATTCCACTTGTGCCTACTGAAATCACCATGAATCTGCTGAGTTACAAAATTTAATCCTAGAATGTAAGTGCTTCACATCCATGTTGCAATAAGTTCTTTGATTGTGGAAGCACAGAGCCATTTGTAGAAAGGTATGGAAGAAAGCCATTCTCAGACTCATTTCAAACTCTTGAAAATTTCTATTTTCAATTCCTTTCTTCTTTTGAGATATTGGTGTAGTTTCAACCCACAACATAGGGATTAATATAGTATATATAATGGAATATTGTATATTACATTACTTTTGCTAAACACGTCTCGCTCAATCACAAGTATTATTATGCATTGTTTTTAATATGTTGGGAAATTCTGAACGATGCAATTTCAGTAATACTTTATTTCATTTAATAAACATCACAAAAATACCTCTTGTAATTCCTTCCACAGACTTGAATCCTAAGTTTTTAATTTCTAGTATATTCTTCTAAGCCTCTTTGAGTAATTTATGACCCATTTTCAAAATCTTTCCCAAGTATTGTAACCAGAACTTTATAAAATATTCCCAATGAACAGATTCATTATTCCTTATACAATATTGTATTTTAGTTTCTAATCTCCCCCATTCTTTTTGATTGGAAAATGACTCCCATTGTCTATAAAGAATCCCTAGATTCCTTTGTGTTCCTTATCATCATAAAATAGACCTTCCATTTTCTCTTAGATCTGGTAACTATATATATGTTAGCTTTATAGAATTTATATATACATAGAATTATATAAATAATTCTAAACTCAATTTCGTAATAAACTCAGCCTATTCTTTTAAAAACAATGTATTCTCTAATTGCAAGTAAATTTTAGCATTATCAGCATCATTTTTGGCTGAGGTTATCCTTGTAGACAGCATTACACAGCTCCAAGTTTCAATATTTCTTAGATTAACTGTATACATTCTCCAGGATTACATGACATTATAAAATAACATACACAAAAATCAAGAAACATAAAATCCATGTGGTTGGAAACAAATGAAGCCCACCCAGCAACACTAATAAGCCAAGCAAGTTAAAACTCATACAGGTGAATCAGAAAGAATTCTGTCAACTGTGTTCCTTGGAAGTGAAATAATGGACCATAAATAGCCTGTCCCAAAACTTTCACAGTGGCTTACATAGTACTTTATGCATTAATACAATAAAAAGCAGCCCTTCTAGTGTACAAACTTGGTTAAAAACATAATTTTGCAGGAATTAATCTTCTCCACTCTAATCTTGCGGTGTTGATTCTCCCCCTCAATAAAATGTTACTGATCACTCTCTCCCTGCCAGGCATGGAGATCAGCACTGGGGATGCCCTGAGGAGGGCAAACAAGAGAAAGGACGCTTCAGCTTCCTGAAGTGTGCACCCTTGGTAAAGGTAAAGGACTTCGTTCTTCTTCATATTGCAGACGTGGGTGCCTTGCTACTATAATGTTCTCTGGACTCTGAAGTTGTGTAGTAATTGGGCTATTTTACATATCAAAAGATATGTTCTGATTTATGTGATGAACAGAAACTACTATGGTAGGCATATTGGCATAGTAATTAATCAGGACACATAGTAACTAAATATAATAGGTAATAACATCATTATTTTACGAATAAGGAAACTAAAGTTGAGAAATATTTATCAACATTTTCAAAGTCACAGAGCTAGTTCTGAAACTGAATGATGTAGACAGGTGCATGGACTCAGGCCTGTAATCCTAGCACTCTAGGAGGCTGACACCGGTAGATAGCTTGAGCTCCACCGAGTGGAGTTAGAGACCAGCCTCAGCAAGAGTGAAATTCCATCTCTACTAAAAATAGATAAACTTGCCAGGCTTTGTGGTGGACACCTGTAATCCCAGCTACTCAAGATGCTGAGGAAAGAGGATCTTTTGAAGCCAAGAGTTTGAGATCACTGGGAGCTTCTCACAAAAACAAAAAAAAAGAAAGAAAAAAGAAAAAAGAAAAAAAAAGAATGAAAGAAAAGAAAAAGATTGAATCATGCGGAATTTGAACCCTGGGCTCTCTGATTCTAAAACTCATAATTTTTCTAGCTAACTTAGCATGGTTATTGTAATTCTCATCAGCGACAGACATCCAAAATAATAGATCCAGGTGTTTTTAAGCTTCAGTATGATTATTATAGAATCACTAACTCTTAACAAGTGATACATCTAATAAAAATGGCTATGTAAATTGGGTTATATATCCAAATCTCAGTCAATTAATTTTCAGCCATACCCTAAAGTCCAAATTATAATATTTGGGGTCTTTTCACAATTTTAGGAAGTAAGCATTAAAATCATCTCAGCATTTACAATAATAATCTAGGTTCCGTGCCTGTAGCTCAAGTGGCTTAAGGTGCCTGTAGTCCCAGCTACTTGGGAGGCTGAAGCAAGAGAATTGCTTAAGCCCAGGAAAAGGAGGTTGCTGTGAGCTGTGATGCTATGGTACTCTACCCAGGGCGACAGCTTGAGGCTCTGTCTCAAAAAAATATCTATATTGATTTTTAAGATATATATAGTTTTTATTTTAATCTGATAAAAATGGGTTCAATCCCCAAATGATAATATAAAAAGAAAGTATTCTTAAAAGTTATATTTTTATTAATACATATTTATGATTTAGATTTATGCTATATATTTTAATATAATATTCAATTATATATACTACTATTTAATCAAACTTATACATTAATTCTTCTTTTATAGAATAAACATTTTAATGTTAGCAACCATCATCTCTTAAATGTATGTCAACAAGCTGAAGAGTTTCTGGAACGGGAAAGGCAGGAAAAATAGAAAACTATTTTTCCACTGCAAGTAATATTGACACTTTTACTTCCAAGAATACCTGTAAATATTACTGTGCTGATCTTTCTTATTGTTCATCTTTTACCTTTCATGGTATTTTAAATTAATACCAAAAGTTGACTGGTCTTTTATCTATGTGTCTATATCTATCTGTATAAAATACAGAAAATAAGTAGCATATATTGTTGAAATACATATATAAAGATACAATATGCTGAATATTATGTCTATTATGATAAAAATAGAAGCTGTATCATATAACTGGCCATTTATATCTATCCTTGATGTTCAATAATTAAAGCTATAGGAACCAAAAGTAAGCATTACTTGTCAGCTAGTCTCACAAATTTGCACACAAGGAAAACTTAACAATAAAGAATTCATATTTTTATTTGTTTACCAGTCTTCAGAAGACTACTTCATTAATAATAAATATTCATTTTCAACGTTACATGACATACCTTATTATTCATTCAAAATGAAACAATGCTCTATATTCAATGTTAGCTACTAGTTTCTTCATTACCTTGTCATCATTTATTGACATTCTTACTTGTTAGACACAAGAATTTATTAAGTCCCCAGTGAATATATCAATATTGTCAGCACTGGATCCTGCTAACACATTGCTATTGAGCACAACATTGATGGTGAGTTTTCATAAAATCAATCTATATAAAATGTCTATGAATTCATGAAATTGATATAAGATTGGCTAAGCCAAGAACTGAATTCTAAGCCACACTTTCATAGGTAACTGACTAGCTAATAAAAAAAAAATCCAAATTTATTGGCATTAAGAATTAGAAAACCAGAAAAATATGCAAAGCTATGAATTCATTTGGTTTGGAAAAATGGACCCATTAGTATCCACGTTCTTATACATGCCTGAGCTAGCACTTAGCCAACCTCTCAGGCTCACATACGGTCTCACGCATTTGCAGTGAGTTATTCCCATTTTATTTCTTTCAAGAAGTATAAATGCTCCCACTCCTGAGAGTCACTAAATTATATCTCGAATCTTTCCCTGACCACAGGATAGCCCTTCTTTAGGGACAAGGGTAATACTTTCACGAAGCACGAGAGAGGAAAAGTCAGTCAGCTTCAAGACACAAGGACTACTGTTCCTATTCACAGCTTTGTTTTAAATCTTCCCTTGTTTTTCCTCAACAAACCATGGCACAATGCTGCTGCATGTTCCACTCCCAAACCACGGCAGTCAATACCAGGTTGTTTGGTGCCGGAATATGCGAGCAGACGAGAGTCAGTCTTCCCATGAAAATTAAGTCAATGACCTGCCTCCTTGGCTTCTCGTGAACCAAAAGACAACCATAATTTTTCATCCTTTCCATTCTCACGTGTTGTAAATGTTCACTCAAGTCGCAATGCGATACAAAATGCATTAATTCCTCCGAAGTGACTTCACCGTGCATGATTTAATTATAGCCAATTGGACATACTTTCCCTTTACTTTGTCAAAAAAAAATTCAAGGATCTATCGCTAAGAAATTTTTCTTTCAGTAGATTGCATTATCCTTATGATCTAATCATGTGGAAGAAAATGAGGTTTTGTCCTCATTGGTTTGTCCAGAAAAAAAACAAAAAACAAAAAACATAGCCATAAAAGTTTTTATCTGGACCCTTTTTATTCACAAAGACTCAAGTTTAGTCAAGTGACAACTTCTCTCTTTCCCAGCCCTCACTGTACCCCAACTTGAAAGACAAAAGAGAAAGAAAACACTGCTACTGCTTTTATTTTAAAATCCCTCACATTTCGCAGTCAGGGTTGAAGTTAGATATACAAACTTACACACAGCTTCCCAAGATTTGCATTTAAAAGATTGTGTACAGGCTTCAATACAGGTTGCTCTGCCGTGACCATAGAAACATCAGCAAAGTTGGAAAATTCAGTCCACTGAACTTCAAATGACTTTATTAAAGTGTCACTAATCAGAGTTAAAAGACACAAAGTTTTAGTGTTTGGGCTAACAAAGTGAGTAACTCTCAAAGTCTAATGACCTACTAAGAGGACTACTTAATTTTTTTTTTTTAAGTGTGGGGGGATTACTTGTTGAAAGCAAATTACATAAGAAAACCTTCACTGCCTTCTCCAAAAGATTGATCTCATACCGATACCAACTCTACTGAACTGTGACACTGAATACGCTGCTCTCTGGTGTGGCGGCTGGGAAAAATCTACCTGGTTAAGATCTACAGCGCTAGTTCTATAGATTTACTTACAATATAGATGAGGAGATCATTTTAAGAACAAATCTTTAATTCCATTCATACCTAATAAGGTAAGTTATATAAATTGCAATGTTCTGAAACTCTTCCCTGCATTCTCACTGAATTAGACCCACAAGCAAATTTCAACATTCAAATGCAAATCAAAGTACCTAAAGAATGCGTGCCAGAATGGCATTTAGGAGGAAAAGAAAATCATGAAATGCTACCGAAAGCATCGTCAAGGTTAGCTATCTTTAAATGGTAATAATAGCAACAGCAACAGAATTGTAGAAAAAAATAAAGGAAATCATTTTCTAAAAAGAAATAATATATGACTTATTATTGCTGCTTTTCCCTGCCTTTTTTTTTTTTTTTGGTGGGAGGGGGGACTTCATACGAAGTCCTTAGATAGACCTCTGGTCTAAAACAGATATTAACAAGGGAAGAAACCTGAAGTGCACTAGTGTCATTTCAAGCATAAGAGTCCCCAAATCAAAAACAGAAAAGGCAAACTCAGCATGTTAATTGCCCGATAGTTTTCTTTTTCAAAAAATGTTGTCACTAATCTACTCCATTATAAAAAGTTGCATTACGGAGATTAAGCAGGTGGATGATCTGGTACATTCACTGTTTCCTCCAAGAGGTGCCAGGACACTCATCCAGATCACCTATTTGCAACAATTGTTAACCACGCACATTCTGTAAACAGAAGTATTAGCTACTACAGGAATTTAGACAAATGATGGTCTTTGCTTCCACTAGCAATTCACACTACTACGACCAAATTACATATGCACCTTCCAACGGTAAAAGAAAGAAATCTAAAAGTAACCCCTACAGCAGCACCAAGAAAAGCAAAACTCATTCATACATACAACTTACTTCAAAGTACTACATGTTCCCTCTCTCTGTAATTATTGGTTATTGCCATGTGCCAGGCATCATTATAGACATAGAAGACCTAGGGATGGATGTGAATTAGACCAGGCACAATGGGGGTTTAACGAAGGCCAGGAAGGCAGTCGGAAATGCAAGTAACTGTACTTCAGTTTAGTAAGCATTACATGTGAGGTGTGAATGACGTGTTATGGAATTTAGAAGAGACAAATTAATTCTACCTGGAAGGCAACAGAAGAATTTTTTCCCATAGGGTTGTTCTTGACCTAAAGTGTAGTTGATGAGAAGGAATTTCCCACCCAGGAAAGGTGAATAATGTCCATCAGCACTAGTACCCAAAGAAACAAGAGTGGCAATTAGGTATTCCAATGGGTAGGACTCGTGTTTGGGATATAGTCGAGACAGCATTTCTGGCTTATTAAAACTTTGTCTCTAATGGATGATCTCCACATCAGTAGGCTCACAAGGAAACATAAATTAAAATGACATCAGGCCCCTAGCTTCACTACGCCCATGCTGTTTGTTTGATTACTACAAAGGGGAATAATTTATTTAATTCAGAAATTTGTTTCTGAATTTTTCAAGGTAGTTGGGAAATCCATTCACTGCAGGGGAAAAAACAAAATTGAAAATACAGTATAAGGGAGTCCATAAAGTTCATGTGCACTTTACAATGTAAAACTTTTAAAATTGCACATGAACTTTATGGACACTTTGTCTAGTGCAATATAATATTGAAACAATAAATTTATAAAGTAGATAATCTTATAGAAAATCCACATGCAATGCCTCTTGGATATCTGCTGGAGAAATTAACAGCACCGATCAATATTTATCAGGAATTTTTGTATAGTGGTAGTTGAGCCAGGAGAGTTTCCCACAACTTCAAAAGATGTAAATTGCTCAACTTAGCAAGAAAATATCTTGCTACTCTTTCTTAGTCATTTCTCCTGCCCACTTCTTCTAACTCACGTCACAAACCAAGTCTTTATCGATTCATCTATTATAACATGATGTGGTCCTGAGACCAGCTAAATTCCTATTCTTCATCCTCCCTTTGGGCAAGCCAGAGTTTAATTTGCTTTTGAAAATGTCTCGTGCTTTCTATTTTTGCCTTTATATAGAAATTCATAGAAATCTAAAATCAATCTTATTTTCAGGGAGCCCTTTCAAATTAACCTACCTAATGAAATGTTTAACCATATTAACTTGGTATACTCTCCTGCAATTTTAGCTACACTTCTTTTTGTTCTAAATATAGGGTGGCCTTCTCAAACTTTCTCTCCTAGCAGAGTCAACATTTATTTTTTATGTATATTCTTACTCAGTGAAGAACTTTCCATAATAGGTAGTCACTACTCAAACTCAGATTTTTAAAAAATATGTTCAAATGCCTAATATTAATAAATTACTAAGAAATGCTACTAACCATATATTATTAAATCAATTTTAAAGTTTCTTTAATTTTTTTCCATTTTATCAAATAAACTTGTAAATCTGATGAAAGTTCTTCACTTATCTAGAACTCTATATGGATATGAACACGTACAGGAGGTGAAGTCTGGTCCTGGATGCAGCCCCAGGAATTAAAGCTACATCGTCAGTGTTTCATGTCAACTAAGATAAAACACAGACTGGGCTTCGGATAATCTGAAAACATCCTCTGCCCTGATTGAAGGAAAGCCGGCTATCATAATGCAGAAGAACAGACTCAGAGACTTCAAAGACATGCCAAAGGCTTCATGGGAAAGAACTGAGCCCTCATTATGAAAACCACAGATTTCCTTTCAAAGAGTTCACTGGGTATGATTTGAAAGTGCAAAATGATCAATCACTTAAAGCTTGTGTAGCATCTAAAAATGTTACCAAAAAATGGCAGAACATTTGCTCTATACCAACTAAAATACATGCGCAATTGATGTTGGTCAGTTAATAATAACCCAATTTATAATTTCAAAATTATATAGCATTGATTTACTCCTTTATTCAAAAGAATCGTACATAAATGTAATGCTTCCCTGATTTAATAACTAAGAGATAAAAATAGCAGTGGAAAAGAATGAACCCATCCCAGCTTTATATATTAGCAATTTGTATCTTATTTTAATATTCTTAGCTCTGAAGTAATATAATATTTTGTTTTGTTTTTCTTTTTTCTTTTCTTTCCTTTTTTCACTGCTTTTTTTTGAGACAGACTCTCAAGCTGTTGCCCTGGGTAGAGTACCGTGGTGTCACAGCTCACAGCAACCTCAAACTCTTGGGCTTAAGCGATTGTCTTGCCTCAGCCTCCCAAGGAACTGGGACTATCCGCCACAATGCCCAGCTATTTTTTGGTTGTAGTTGTCATTGTTGTTTGGCAGGCCTGGGCTGGATTCGAACCCACCAGCTCCAGTGTATGTGGCTGGCGAGCTAGCCACTTGAGCTACAAGCACTTAGCCTTTTGTTTTGTTTTTCAACCAACTGTACTTATAATAAAGAATAAAATTCCAATGCATTTGATAAAAGCTATAAAATTTCTAAGTATCAACAATGATCATTTTTTTTTGGTTTGCATGTTTACTCATTCTTTTTTTTTATTAAATCATAGCTATGTACATTAATGCAGTCATGGGTTACAGTGTGTTGGTTTTATATACAGTTTTATTAAAGTACAACAACTACACAATTGTTTTATGAAATGTTAACATTTATATGTATATTCATAGTAAAAAAAATAGTGAAAAAAATCTTTTAAAAAAGTAATCTTTCGAATTTTGTAGCCTAAGATAAAGTACAAGACAAAACACAATTATTTAGTTTAACATATACACTATCAACAAAAACTCATTACAGTTATTAAATTAGTGCATGTGTGGTGTGTGTGTGTGAGAGAGAGAGAGAGAGAGAGAGTATTACTATTGTATGTACATTGTGCACACAGATAGTAGTTTTGGAACAATTTGACGAACAAATCTTGACACTGCCCTTGCTACTTGTCCTAACACCCTTAAAAATACTTCTTAGAAAAAGAAATATTTTGCAAGTCTTATGAGATGATTTATAACACAGATTCAAAATGTACTGTCTGTTACAGGAAGCAGAAAACCAAAAAAGATGTCCATAATTCAGTAACAATAAAAACATTTTAAAACTCAAACTGACAGAGATGAAACTTAAGAATTTGAAAAATAAAAAGAGTCTTAAAAAGTAAAAACAGGGCGGCGCCTGTGGCTCAAAGGAATAGGGCACCAGCCCTATATGCTGGAGGTGGTGGGTTCAAACCCAGCCCCAGCCAAAACTGCGAAAAAATAATAATAAATAAAGTAAAAACAAAAACAACCTCCAGAAACCTAAATGCTGTAATATGAAAAAAATCTAAGAGAAAACTTTAGTACATTAAATAAAAAGTGGTACACTCAACTTAAAATACTCTTCTAAATAGATACAACACATCTCTCTTCTCCACACTAAAAATTCAATTTGGAGCTAGATATATTTACAATAGGACCTTCAGCAAATTACAAATTTAGCCAAAAATGTATCACATAAAAATTAATAAATCCCCAAAATATGATTTGGATTAAAAACTTATTCTTAGAATGCATTTGTTCTAGGTGAGAATCAATAAAACATGAGTATGTTTAATTATTTATTTATTATTATCTACCAAATCAATGTGTTTCTTATGCAAACCTAATCAAAGAAAGAACTCAGCAATTCTTGTATCATTTTCTTTTGGAATGATAAACCAAATAACTATTAAATCTAACCGTTATTGTAATTATTGATGAATTTATGGATACCCTTCATAGGGTAAGGGGTCTATTAATAATTTTAAGTCCCTTAAGACAGGCCTTATACATGTACAACGTGGCAGTTTTAACATGTACTTTTATTCTATTCCAAGTTTACAAATACAGTAAGTGAAAAGGAGTGCTCTCTGATCTTCCAATAAAGAGCCAAGTACTTAAAATCAGTCACTTGCCAGTGAGTTTTCAGGATTTTGTTCCTGGTCTATATTTTTGGTTTATTCTCTTTGTTGGCGTACCTCTTGACCAACCTATGTTGGTGTAGTTATATAAAATCATCTAATTTATCTGAATTAGAGATTTATATGTGTCCTAGACAAGGCAGAATAAAATCCATTTTTCTAATGACCACTCCCTATAAAAAATTTACATAAAATAGGACCTGAAGAAGTGGCTTAAGTTTTCATTTTGACTCTAAATAATACATTTATAATTTCAGTAATGTAATCTTGATGAAAATCTGATATATCATTAAAAACTAAGATACCAACAGCTAACATAATATGATCAATAACTATTTCATATTTCACAATGTAAAAGCTATATTCTAATCACTTGAACTCTAAGATTTAGAATTATTAGGGCTTAATGACAATTTTACTTTACAAAACACCTTTATTTAAACTACTTCATATTGATAAGACCAGATCTGCCCAATGCATTCTTTAAGTTCATCAACACCAATCACTATGCTGAACGTTGAGAAGTACATAGATCAAAAATTAAAATTATCTTATAGTATTATTTAATGTGTTCACAAAAATGACTTATATATGATACTGAGATAATTATAAATTTACTTATTCAACATTAAACTAAGATTCAATAATGCCAATCTCCTTTTTCACTTTAAGAAAATGTGTGCTATAGATCATCTGATAAATTGCTAGGACACAATACTTTGGACTCTTTCCTCACAACTTGGTTCACAGATCCTCAAAGATTTCATTTTTCTTAACTGTGTGTATGTGTACGCATTTTATAAAATGAAGAAATGAAAGGACATTTAGGAAATCATTAATCTTTTGCATATGATGAAAAGCCACACACAGTCTCAATAAATCAATGTCTTTGGAAGACACAAAAGAATTCTGGTTGAATTCAAAATCCTTTATTTAAAATGCCAAATGTCTTTATATTATGCAAAAGTGCTCCAGATGGCTAGGCACATGTCTCAATTCAGCTAAATTACCGTTTTTTCCAAGTGTTCTCCTACTTTTTTACATATAGAATACTACATTTATAGCTACTGATTGTATATTGACTAGCGCAGGTAAAAATATTCTTATTTGCAAATGTAAATGTTTTTAGATAAGAAAGAATTATAATAGCGCAGAGTACATCAGATCTTTAAAAAGATAACTGAACATATGCTACATCCTAGAATTTAAGAAATAAAAAAAAGTTCTACTTGTCATTAATCATTTTTATCACAAAAGGACATTACTAAAACTCTCATGATTTCACTGCTAAGAAGACTTCAGATAGAAGAAGTATTCTGGGACTCTGTATAAATTGTTATTCTACAATTACAGAATTATAATATGAAAAATAAAAGGTCTTACGCAAACAAATCAGTAGAATGTTCAATATATCATTTACTATTAAATCTAAATCTCTAATATTAGTATAAATTCCCATATGCCTACTGCCTCGGGCCACCTCATGCACTTTTTAAACCATCTCATATATTCTGTTCAAGGCAAAAGAAGCTTATTTTAGTTCATTTCAAATACTCCTTTCTAGGGATGGCTCACAGAACCATTCCTTGCCCTTGAAATACTACATAGTTCTTTCACCTGTCCCACATTATTTGTGCTTTTCATAAGAAACTTTAATCAGTTTATGCTTATTTATACTAGTAAAAAACTACTGTCTTCTTTCTAAATGGCTAATAAACATAAAAATAAATAAATGAATGCTATCATGTGTAATAGAATTTCTGAAAAGTCAGTGAAGACTATATAGCTACACTATGTCATATTTATACAAACTTTAATAAATGGGGAGGGTACATTTCATCTGTTTTAAGTTACAGTTTATCATTTCCCTGATTCCTAGAGATACTTGCATCAATTTGTCAGTGAATGCTAAAATATAGTATATCTGAGTAGCTATCAGATTAAAAAAGTAACTATCCTTTGGTGCATCACGTGTTAATTCTACTACTACAGCTCCCACTACCACTGTTACTATAGGTGTGATTACGTTGTGGCTACTGTTATTGCTCCCACTACTTCAGACCAATAAGGAAACTTTGGAAAACTTTAGAAAAGAATTTCCAAATTTTCAAATTTGTAATTAATCTCTTAAGTGTCCTATCTTATTAAAAAGAGTTGTTTATTACATAAGTGCTCCCCGCGTCATTTGTATGGAACCAGCTGAGGGACTTCTTACAATTATGTGTTCCGTGGACTTTCACTAATCCTCTGAAAAATCTGAATTTAAAAAAAAAAAGAATTCATTTGAGAGACTTTCATGCACATTGACAACTAAACAAAATACATCACCATATGAAAATTGCATATTTTTTCAAAGTTTACATTTTGCTTAAAATGAATCTCTAAAAAATGTAAACAATGAAAGCCCTTGAAAAAATATGTGAAAAAATTTACTCTTTCTGAAATATGCATATTTTCTATGTTCATCATTTTAAGGAATATTTTCCATATTTATTTGTTGACGATTCTACTTCTACATTGAAATTATTTTTTATTTATGATTCATTTCCAAAAGCACTTTTGGAATTGTCCATGCTGTATACCCAATATATAATTTTGCCAACATGTATAGTGAGAATATTAACAACACAAGAAATTTTCAATCGGATGTGTTTATCAGAGGCCACATTCAGGATGTGCTATTGCTAAGCATGAGTTTTGCTCATGCTCAAATCCTGGCTTAGGCCTTTCTGATTGTATGATTCAAAAAAGTCGTTAATTTACCTTTATTTTTCTCATCTGTAAAATGTTAATAACAAAAATATCAATTTCATACCATATTTTGAGGCTTGAATTAAATAGTATAAATAGCCAGTTGTTCTTGGTAAATCTTTGTTTTGTTGTTTTAGAGGTCGTGGCTATTAATATTCAATAATTATTTAATAACTATGCTGTTATTATTTAATAACTATTGGCATACTTAAAAATAATATTGAAGAGAGATTAATAAGTACATTTCCAGAGTGTCCAAATATGTTATCAAATATACATGTGTATGAGGGCATCTTCGGGCAAAAGAAGCTCTTAAGGGCAGAGATTACAGCAGCCTCAAAATGGGCCTGGCTTCAAACAGGAAGGAAAGGGGAAGCACATTAGGGCCGATAAGCAGCCTTAGACCAAGGGATACTTACACTGGAGTATCCCTTGGACAAGGCCCAGGGTGATCCTGCTTTCAAGCTCCATTTAATTATGTAGCTGTATTTCATAGCAAATATTTAAAAAACAGGATAAGAATAAAAGATAGGCATCTTTTCCCAGATATTTTTTCAGCAAATACACCAAGAATATGTTCCATTTCAAATAATGGAAGTACTATAACTAAAAGCGCAAGTGAGATAAATAATCTCAATTACTAGAATCAGCTGTTGAAACTTCATCGTGGCCATCTTCTGGATTTTTGTCTTCCTGTTAGACTGCCTCCTGAGGTCACAGATCTACTCATACCATGTTTCCCTGAAAATAAAATACTGTCTTATGTTTATTTTTTCTCAAGAAAACACACTAAGGCTTATTTTCAGGGGATGTCTCTCTCATAGCCATGCCCATCACTAGATCTTATTATCGGGGTAGGGCTTATATTTAACAAATGCATAGAAATCCTGCTATGACTTATTTTTTGGGCAGGTGTTATTTTTCAGGGAAACATTGAATTCCCAGTTCTAAATATTATGTCTGGCTTACTGTATATTGGAATGAAAGCTGAGGATGGGAAGGTAATACAAAGGAAAATACATTATTTACGATAAAAAATAAGAACAAGATCCTCATACTTATCCCTTCTAATTCTGAAGCTCCTAGTTACTACCTACATGACAATGTGCAGAACCAAGATTTTAGAAAGGTAAGCATATACATTCAGGCAAATGGCTGGAAAAAGTCCTGCAATCCTAAATAGTTTTAATCCTCTACTGAAATACCCCCAGAAAACTCCCAAACTTGTCTTCAACTAAGGGTAGAGATGAAAAGATGAGGTGGCATTTACGTAGTTTTCAATGTTGTATCCTATCTATCTTGTCAGATTAATGACAAAATTAGCATCAATGTATATTAAAAAAGTGAGAGAGAAGTGAATGGGTACTTACTTTTGGTAAATGTTATGCATGCATTTTTAAATCTTATTTCTCAAAGCAGCTCTGTGACATAAATTTCACAAAAGAGGCAACTGATACTCTGATGTATTAGACAGGTTTCCCAAGGTCACAGCCATACTCTGGTATATCCAGATTTGAAAAATTTATCCAGGCATTTTAGCATGTGCCTATAGTCCCAGCTACTACAAAGGCTGAAATGGGAAGATCACTTGAGTTCAGGCGTTTAAAGCTGCAGTGAGCTATGATTGTGCCTCTGACTCTAGCCAGGATGACAGAGTGAGACAGTCTTTAAAAAAAAAAAACAAAGTTCTTGCTCTTCCTATTATATTACATAGCCTCTGAAAAAGAGTTTTATTTCTCTTCATAGGTTCTCTATATTTCATTCAATTCAACACTTTTTTTCTGTTGACCTGCTCTTGTAAAGAAAATTTTACAGACAATAATTCCAATCCTCAAACCAACTTCCGTATAAACAGCCTAGCTGTGTGTAGGTAGATGTTTTAACATATAAGTGTAGTTTATAGTTTAGGCACCATCTTACCATTACTAAATCTATGTTAACTAAAAGTTATCACTAGCAACCTAAAGTCATATATTTTCTTCTCCTGGAGCCATTATTAAAAGTAAAAATCGGGGCAGCGCCTGTGGCTCAGTGGGTAGGGTGCTGGCCCCATATACTGAGGGTGACAGGTTCAAACCCAGCCCTGGCCAAACTGCAACAAAAAATTAGCCGGGCGTTGTGGCAGACACCTATAGTCCCATCTACTTGGGAGACTAAAGCAAGAGAATCACCTAAGCCCAAGAGCTGAAGGTTGCTGTGAGCTGCGACACCACAGGACTCTACTGAGTCCAACAAAGTGAGACTCTTTCTCTTAAAAAACAAAAAAGTAAAAATCAATTTATAACATTTTAAAGTATTTAATTATAAGACTTTTTAGATATATTGGTGATAGAGATGTCCTTTCAAGCTTAGCTAAACATCTCATTTAATTTAGCTAATTATAAGTTCAACCCTTATAAAAGTTCTCTGTTTTCTACACATGTCTTTTCTTATATGATTAATTAATATTTAATTTAATATATGACTCATTGATGTTCTTTGAAACAAAGATATTAACTCTTTGAAAAATATTGTTGAATTAGATTTTCTAGTTAAAGAAATGTGAGTGAGTGTTCATTATATTTCAAACAAAAAAGTAAGATCTGGTTATATAGGTCAACCCCCAAACAAATGCTTTCTTTTATGTTTATGATTTTTTCTTTCAACTTCTTTTCTATTGCATTAGAAGGCAGTGATTTATAATAATTAAAACAGTGGCGTATGGTGGAAATAAGAAAAGCCTTGGGACCAAATGAACTCATCTAGGTCTACCATAAAACAATATATTAAAAATGTCATGGTCTCGGATACTCTGTCTGTGAAATGGAAGTAAAGCATAAAGTATAGTGCGCAACATGTTTAAGTGAAAACTCAACAAAAACCAGTCCCCTCTTCTCACTCCAGTTCTGTCTAAATTTATTTACTTTCAGAAACATCGTACACTGAAAATGTTTAATGTAATTGCTTTCATCCCAGAATACACACATGAACAAAACAGTACCTTGTTTCACTTTCCCTATTAGGACCGAAAGCAAGCCCCTTCCTTAGCAAAGCACAAACAAAATGAACAGTGTTCAAAATAAATTTTCTCTGAGATAGAACTCATAAAATGCAATTCTTATAATGATTAGTCATCAGATCTCTAAAGGTCAGTCTTCACTACATTTTTAAAATATACTATAATTGAAAGACTGGTCTTTTAGAGCCTAAATATATTCTAGGTCTGTTCCCACTTCTGGCATATTTGTTAACAAGTCACTCAACCTCTCTCTTTATAAAGATTTGCTTTTAATTGTTTCCCGAGGTAAGCTGCCTATACTTAAAAAAAGGTCATCAGTATTTGAAACTCAGTCTATATTTTGAATAATACTAATCTAGCTTTGCATTATTTTAAAATTCAATACTTAAATGTATGCAACATCAGTATATTAAAAGCTACATCCGTCTCTCTTAGCTAATAAACTTTCCATTCTTAGCAATTGACTTAAGCTCACGAGCAACTCTCAATTAAAAATTATTTTTCTACTTGATAGAGTATAATGAAAAAATTTACCATGAAAGTATTTTTCATCCACTTCCTTAATAAGTTCCTTAAAAAACAAGTCAATTTGGTTTTGATTCCTGTCTAAGTAGTATCATTAGAAATGTCATCACAATTCCTGCATTAACAGTAGCTATTTACATGACCAGTAGTTGTTTACTTTTTTTTTTTTTTTAATCATTGCCTTCTGGACCACACAAGGAGTAAATGAACATCAACAAAAGTAAACCAAGCAGTCTTTTAGGAAAATCTGCAATGCTCCATGTATTGCTCATTTCCTTGCAGTACTTCCTAAGGGATTGGAATTCTCTCTAATAGATGAACACACTGTGTCTCAGAGAAGCTGGGCTTTGCCTAAAGGTCACACAGCACAAAAGGGCAAATCCAGAATTGGAATAAAACTACTGTGACTTTCAAATTTATATTTATTTTACTATTTCACCATGTAGAACATAGCTGTACTTCAATGTTAAGAATAAAATAGAATCCTTCAGAAAAGGAAGTACACAATAAATCCTTCTAGGGAGGTTAAAAAGATAGACTTTAGGAAATATTAAAATTAGGAACATGAAATGTAACTTACAGTTTTACTTCGAATGTTTGCCCCGTGAATTATAAATTACATTATTCACTAAGAGAATGCATTTCCTTGGCAACTCCCCCCCATTTTCAAAGCATTTGAGGTAGAAGATAGAGCCATAACTAAGGAGGAAATGTATGATGTGATCTATGTAATTTAAGACACATCTAACAACCAGGTCTCCTGGAAAACGTCTGCTCACATGTGACTGTGGCTCAGTAGGCCACAGCCCCAACCCCGCTATCCAACATCTACCACTTTTTTTTTTTTTATTAACAAAACTAGATTCTCTTAGTGTGTTTTCTCTTGGTTGCTGAGCAACAAAGTTTTAATGTTGAATATAAACACACTGACACACACACACAAGGAAAAGTGCTGAGAAGAAAACAGAGTAATAGACACCTCTATCAGCCACAGCCATCTGTGTGTTCGGTTTGACCCACGTTTTTGGCAAGCTTACGTTGTCCTTCCCATCCCAAATCATCTTGTTCTATAAAGAAAAATTTCACTCCCACTTTCTTCATTTTTCAGCAAGTCAGGGGTCAAGTGCTGTTCTAAATCTGCCAGGGTCTGGGCTTGGAACACTAAAAATTTATTGCTTGTAACTAATTACAACCTCAATGAATAAATAATTTCCCTATTTTATTATGCAAAGTAATAAAATATTAAGCTGGCATTGCATCACAGGCTGTTCTGTCCCACATAGCCATATTCCACATGAATTAGTACTTTAATCTTTTTAGTGGATAATTTAATGTACTATCTTAAAAATGGACTATGGGTCAACTTCTTGTAGCAATTAGGGGACTGCCATTCAGCTACTGGAGAGGAAAAATGCTTCAGTAAAACAGTATAATCAATTCAAGCAACATTTAAGTAACTCTGAACTGTGTTTCGAATTTGCCATTAGGTAGTGACAAAAAAATCACAATTGATATTAGTACTAAAATAATAAAAAAAAGTCTTCTCTAAAGCAATACTTCTGAGGTTGTCAAACATCTGAAGACTGTTATAAATTTGGAATTACTGTGCCAATAAGATTCGCTACTTCTTATTTCTTTTTGTGGACAGTGACACAGGAAGGGGTGAGAAAAAATGTGGGAAAGAGCAAGAAGCAGGGGTGCAAAGGCTTCTTGTTGATGCTACATTTGCTTAGTAACAAATTCCTGTTTTAATTTAAATTCCACATTTGTTTGGGATGACTTTGGGAGATTCCAATGGAGACATGAAGATCACGAAGAAGGCATCCCCTCATTATCTCCCTCCCCGTGTCAGTATTAGACTCCACACTGAGTATGGGTTTGAACATAAGTAATTCCATTTGAGACTTCCTTGCCAACTGTGCCATCTGAGTGGGTTCCTGGAACAACACTGCTCCAGTTTATCATTTGAAATTGAAGTGCAACTGACTGTCCTAGAATTCAAAATCCGAGGCTCCCTTTCCACCCTAGTGCTCAGTCCTTCACTCAGGACTGATTCTTCACCTTTCTACCCTTAGAATATTAGTGAGTCCACCAGAAGAAAAGTGAGAATGTATGTGACAATTATTTTTTATATTTGTAATATTTGAAACATATATGACATTTAAAATAGCAGCAATGTTTTCAATCGTAAATCTTGTTAGTTCACAGGATAATTGTTTCCATTTCTTGAGAGGTAGAAACAATCTAAGAAACAGATTGCTAGAAGGCTGTGCCAAGGGTGTTAACCAACTGCACCATAGCTTGGGAAAAAAAAAAAAAAAAAAGTCAGGTCTCCTCTTAGATTAAGCTAGAGTTTTACCACAAACCTCATAGTCAAGTTTTCCTTGTGATATGCTACAGAGATGTTAATATGAAAGTCCCCCAAGGAATATTGTTTCTATGATTATTCAATAGTATTCTGCAACATCAAATAAAGTTAAATAAAAGCACTTTATCAATGGTAATCTCTTTTGCTCCACAAATAAATTACTTGCCAGAAGAGCACTTTTATAATTTGCCACAAAGCCACACTGAAACATATCACAATAAAGAGATGGTGAAAATCTGTCATTGAAGATGCCATTGAGAAAAATCATCATTTTAAAATAGATATTTTTTGAGCATGTGTGGGTCTAATTCTGCTTAGGTCCCTGGGTTTGGATAATCTGCATTTCTTTTGTTGACTCCCTGTCTGTGTATGTATTGGGTTCGTTTGAAAACACTGTTCTTTATTATATAGCTGATCTTTTTCTGTTTGGTATGGCCTTCAGAAAATTAAGCATGAAGTAGGCAGGTTACTTAAGTTACATATTTCTGTATGCTAATCTTATATATTCAAATATATTTTGCCCTTATGTTTACCTTGTAGAGATTCATGTAATTATTCTATCTTTTTGTTGTATACAGACTTTCTCGTAGGCTGCTACAAATGCATGGTAAATGAGGTAGATATGTAAGTAAATGTGTAGTTAGGAATGATTTTGACTACATAGCACCACACCAAGCACGAGAAGCCCATCTTCTTTGTATATGTGCTTATTTTGAAAATTTCATAAGTAAAACATGTTTCTTTTCAGAGAATAGTTTAATTATTAATATAAAACCAACACTGAAGAAGTTATAAGAATTTACGTGCAATAAAAAATAAGAGGGTTTTGTCAAAGGAGTAGGGCGCCGGCCCCATATGCTGGAGGTGGGGGGTTCAAACCCAGCCCTGGCCAAAAATTGCAAAAAAAAAGAGAATTTTGAAAGAAAGATAGTTTTACCTTCATTTGTTTGGACCAGCTAATTTGACTTCAATTAAGAAAACTGAATTAAACCATTAACCAAAAAATCTCAAGAAAGTTCCACAAATAAACACACACAATTACATGGTAGGCAATATTTTACTATTGTCACTAAAAATTGAGAGATGAACATCCCCCATATAAATCAGAGAGAAAGCTTCATAACGGAAGAACAATAAATATTCAAACACCCTAATTTGCTTTTTCCTGAGCACCTAAGCCACTTAACAAAGTTTCAGAATTCATAACTAACTCCCCTTAAGAAGCTATAACTATTTCTAAACTACGTGAACATCAATAAAATGATAAATGGGTACATAGCTCTAATTAACCACAGACTAAGCAGTATGCTTCAGTGTCTACCATGTTGACTCCAAGCAGGAAAACTTGAATGTTAGTCAGTATTTGTGGTTACACAGAAATTGTGATGTTGTCTCTGTCTTTTCCTTAAAAGGAAGATAAAAATGCCTGACCCACCCGTTTACAGATTTGTTGAGGAAATCAAATCACTCTAAACACTTTAGAAATAGTTTTTCCAGGTTAATGGTTCGTTATTTTGAGGAAAGGGAAGGGCACTAACAAACTTTACTTAGTGCCTTTTTTCACTTATGAAGTAGGGACCAGCATTACAATTCCACAAAAGAGGAAAATAAAATTCTGAGAGTATTTTACTAGCTGGGACAACATTTCATTCAAGTTTCTTTAAATCAAAAAGCAAGCACTCTTTCTACTAAACCCCCATCAGGATAGAATATTAAGCAGTATTATCTTGGCTGAATTTATTTATCAAATTTATTAATAAAGAATATTAATATTGAATGAACAAGGATGGGAAATCTGAAGAAAAGAATAAGAATACTCAAACTTGTAATCAACATTTAAAAAGTCGTGATAGTCTAAGTTTCTAGGGACTCATCTTTTTGTGAGGAACAACATACTTTACAATAAGTTAATATGTCCTCTCTAAAGCAAAACTAGGTAAGTTCAAAGAAAATGAGAAAACATGGTAATAGGTAGTATATATTGTTTTATATATTCATATATATATATATATATATTCTAAAATGTTCTACTTTGCCAAATACCTAGAAAATAAGCATTAGTGGTTTCACCTCACCAGTCACATACACTGGGGCTGATGGGTTCCAACTTGGAACTAAAAGAACCATGACAACTGCAACAAAAAAAATAGCCTGATGTTGTAGCAGGCGCCTGTAATCCCAGCTACTTGGGAGGCTGAGGCAAGAGAATAACTTAAGACCAAGAATTTAAGGTTGCTGTGAGCTGTGATGCCACAGCGCTCTACCCAGGGCTATAGCTTGGAACCCTGTCTAAAAAAACACACACACACACACTATAAAGATTTTTGAAAACTGGATTATAGGGCTATTGGTCAGTAAAGCCATGTAGACATTCTCTCTTGATTCAGGAAAATGAAAATCAGTCCCTGCCAATTAGCTAGCTTCACTAATTTCACAAGCGGTTCCAGAGACTTGGCTTGAGAGATGAAAAATGACATCTTCACTTCAGCACGCATCACTGATGGAGCGTCTGGAGTTTAAGCAGCACCTCTGGAGCCTCAGCAGCAGTAATTCCTCAGTTCACTGGTGATTTACTGAACAGCTGCACTGAGTCAGTCCTATCGTAGGTGCTGTGCGTACAGCAGAAACAGATGAAAACCTTTCTCTCCAGGGAACATCTATTCTGGACCATGACACGCCATAAACTAAGTAAAGAAGTAATATATGTGGTGCGTCAGGTGGTGAAAAGGCCTAAGAAGAAACAAAAAGAAGGAAAGAGACTGGGGCAGACTGGAGGGAAGGAGGACTGTGCAAAGCGACTTTGAGAAAAGATGTGAGGGAAATGATACAGCGAGCTGGTCCCAGCCAGAGCTGGCACAACGACCCTGGGGGAAGCTCCTAGGCCAGGGCCTCGGGCCCTCATCACTGTTGCTGAGCAAGCTCAGTAAGGAAGAGTCAGCAGAAAGAGGTCTAGACAGTACTAACAAGGGCAGTCGTCTAGGGCCTTCTGGGTCACTCTAAGGATGTGACTTTTACTCTAAGTGAAATGGGAAGCCTTTGAGTAAATGAAATGATCTACAAGATTGCTCTCACCCAGCTACTAGACTAAACTCAAGGGAGCAAGGAGAGATGCAGAGATGGCAATTATTCATTTATTCTATTATTCAACAGAAACATATCGTGTGCCTGGTATGTTCTAAGTAATGTTCTAGGTCAGGCGTCCTCAAACTACAGCCCGCCGGCCACATGTGGCCTTCCGAGGACATTTATCTGGCCCACCGGGTGCTTTTGCCACCACTGCCTGTCCTGCTTAGCAGTCCAGCTGGGCCTGCAGTCCGGACCTCCAGTGGTTTGAAGGACAGTGAACTGGCCCCCTGTTTAAAAAGTTTGAGGACCCCTGTTCTAGGCTCTTGACATACATGGATGAACATAGCAGATAAATATACCTGCCCTGTGGAAATTCACTCTAGTACAAGGAAGACAGATAAAACATAATCAACATTATAGATCAAGAAATAATATTACGCTTGCATCTATACATACATAGTGTTTCTATTATATTTAAAGGAATGAAATTGGTTGAAGTTTTCAATGCAATAGAGTAGGTTAAAAAGAGAAAAATTCCAAGAAGTGATTCAGGGGCATTCCAACATTTAAAATGTGGGAGATAAGCAGAAGCTGGTGAAGGAGGCTAGTAAATCCCAGGGAGAGGGGACATGAAAACCCCCTGCAAGGCAATGGAGATCACACACATCAGGGGGTGGTCACAGTAGTAACTTAGTAAAGGAAGTTAAGCCTCACTGAGAATGTGAGATAGCAGTAAATACTTGAAGTATAGAGAGGCAAGTTTCCAACCTGATGTCTGGAGGAAAGAAAGTTCTATGCAGATGCAAGAACCAAGAGCAAAACCCCCAAAGTCTATGTGTGTTTGGTAAGTTCTAAGAATAGCAAGAAGCCAGTGCAGCTAAAGCAGAGTGAGCAAGGGGGAGAACAGGGATGGAGGTCAGAGATCAGTAAGAAGATGACATCAGAAATCCAAGGGAAGGATGACAGTGTCTTAAAGCAAAGTAGTAACTAACAATGGACACAAGGAGAGATGATTAGCTTCAGGGTGTATTTTAAAGGAGCAGTCTCCAAACTTTTAGGACCAGGGACCAGTTTCATGGAAGCCCAATTTTGGGGTAGTGAGGATGATTCAAACAGATTACATTTATTGTGCACTTTATTTCTATTATTATTACATTGTAATATGTAAGGAAATAAATATATAACTCACCATAATGCAGGATCAGTGGGATTCCTGAGCTTGTTCTCCTGCAACTAGGCAGTCCCATCTGGGGGTGATGGGAGACGGGGACAGCTGAAGTGCGTTGCTTATTTCCTCAGCTCCACCATGCATTAGATTCTCATAAGGAGCATCCAACCTAGATTCCTTACACATGTAGTTTATGGCAGAATTTGGACTGTGAGAATCTAACGCCTCCACTGATCTACTGGAGGTGGAGTTCAGGGGGTGACATGAGTGATGAGGAGTGACTGTAGCTGTGTGTTATACAGATGAAGCCTCTCTCCCTCACCTGTTGCTCACCTCTGGCTGCTGTGCAGCCCAATTCCTCAGAGGACATTGAGCAAACTGACAGATTGTATATTGGGTGAGAAAGAAAGTGAGAAATCAAAGACAGCTCTAACATTTTTCACCTGAACAATCAGAAGATTGCAATTGCCATCAGCTGAGAAGACAACTAAAGATGAAGCAAGTTGTCATTGGAGAGGATATGAGAAGCTCATATTTGCAACTGTTAACTTAAAATATTGATTAGAAAGCCAAACAAGTAATGAATATGTAGTCGCTTGCCTGAATATGGAATTTGAGCGAGAGATATGGGCTGGAGATAAGGTTTTCAAGTCAGTGTGTATCTGTTATTTAATGTTTGAGACTTAGATGTTCAAGGGAATGAGTGTAGATTGAAAAGAGAAGAATTTTAAGAACTGATTCTAAGGATGTTCCAACCTTAAGAGTTTCAGGGGATATAAATATCCTGATAAAGGAGACTGAGAAGGAATTGGGTCCAAGAAATAATAAAAAAGATAAAAAGTCACAGGATACGATGACTTGGAAGCCAAATAAAGAAAGCATTTAGAAGAAAGTGAGAACAGCTAAGTCCCGGACCCCTGTGGAGGTAGATACTGTGAGTACTGAGAAACAACCATTGGCCTCAGTGTGCGCCTATTGTGGCAACCTTAATGGAAGCAATTTCACAGGACTGGTAGGAGCCAACCCTGATGGGAGTGGATTTAGGAGATAATTAGAAGAAAGAAGACAAGTATAGCCTCTCTTTAAAGAAATTTTGGTGAAATGAGAAGAAAATTAATGGGACAGTAATTGAAAGAATAGAAATATATTCCTGCCTCAGGTTTAAGAAATGCAAGTGAAAAAAGTACAAATCATAGACCCATTTACTCAAGCGTAACCTAAACAAAGATTGATAATAACCTCAGGTAATCCAACTACAGGGTCATTTACTCAATTGTACTTTACCAGTATTTCTTTAAACACTAATAAGAGAAAAATACCAAAGTCTGAGAACACATTTTACATAATAAAACTAACACCTACAAGAGTACAGAAGCAGTGACTTATTCTTATAATAAGCTGGGTGGAGACTAAACACACAGACTCTGGAGTCAAACTGCTACGTTTACATCCTGCTTCCACCATAAACCGTCTCCATAAACAACCTCCATGAGCCTTAGTATTCTCATTTGTCAACTGACGATATGTCATACCTGCTTCCAGAACTATTGCAAAGGCCAGACAATGCCTAGTGCTGACCAGCGTCTAACAATAATGTGAGCACTTTATAGACGTGTATTTTAGAATCTATGAATGTTAAAAAGCTTTAGAAAAATGTCAAATGATCTTTAATAAATAACCATCAACAATACCATTTGCTCTCAACCGCCGGCAGTGAAACATGTTTGTAAACATCTTTCAACATTTCCTCAAAACCATAAAATGTTTGTGATGCCAGGAGCAAAGCATGTTTGTAGTGTCTTTCAACATTTCCTCAAAACCTTAAAATTACTAGTGGATTGTTTTTTAAGTATGCATATAGGTCTGGAAACTAAAGAAGATTGTGTTGCAACTAGATTATGTTTCATCCTTGTGGCTTTATTTTCCAATTTTGTCTCAGGACATTAACATCAAGGGAAAGTAAATAGTCTTTGCATGATGGATGGGTACGTGCTAATATATATTAATATATATTAGTGTGTGTATTATACTATGTGATATTAATATACATACATAATTATACATATTATATTAATATGTGTATTTTATTCATAACATTATTTTTCCACTTTTCGGCATTCCCTGTACTTTCTCCTTCTTTTCAACATACTATTAAAATTAGATACTCATGTCATAGACTATTTAAAGTCTGAAAGCACTAGAAAATAATTGCCATATTCTACAAAGTTAAAATACCTACGACTCAATATAACCAAATAAGTGAAAGGTCTATATAAGGCAAAACTATAAAACTCTGATGAAATAAATAGAAGAAGTACAATAAATGAAGGAAATTCCATGTTCACAGATTAGAAGAATTAATATTGTCAATATAACAGTATCACCAAAGCAATTTATAAATTCCATGCAATCTCTGTCAAAATTCCAGTGATATTTTTCACAGAAATAGAAAAAAAAAATCCTAAAGTTTATATGGCACCATAAAAGGCCCTAGATAGCCAAAGCTATCCTGAGAAAAAAGAACAAAGATGGAGAAATCACATTACTTGACATTAAAATTTCCTACACGGCTATATTAACCAAAACATCATCACAAAGCAGACACACAGAACAATGGAACAGAATGAGAACCTCAATATATATCAACCCATTTACAAACAACTCACCTTTGACAAAGTCACCAAGCACATACATTAGGGAAAGGATACTCTTTTCAATACATGGTGTTGGGAAAACTACATAATAATAAGCAGAAGAATTAAACTATATCCCTCTTTCTGACTATACACGAAAATCAAATCAAATAGATTGATGACTTAAATCTAGACCCCAAACTATGAAACTATTAGAGGATAACATTGGAAAAATACCTGAGACACTGGTTTGGGCAAAGATAATTTTGTAAGAACAGAGATTTTTGGTGTAAGACCAAAAAAGCACAGGCAATCAAAGTGAAAATACATAATTAACATTACATTAAAATAAAAAGATTCTATGTAGCAAAGAAAACAGTCAATAAAGTAAAGAGACAAGACACAGAATGGAAGAAAATATTTTAAAACCATCCATCTGACAAAGGAACTAACAATCAAGATAATAAAGGAGCTCAAGCAGCTGCATAGCAAAATAAAAATGTGATTAAAGATGGGCAAAAGATCTGAACAGATATTTCTCACAAGAAGACCTAGGAATGGCCAATAGGTATATGAAAAAAATGATCACCATTGTTAATCATCAGAGAAATGTAGATAAAAACCCTAATAACATATTGTCTCACCTTAGCCAGAAGGGTTTGCATCAAAAAGACAGGCAATAGCAGATACTGGTGAGGGTGTGCAGAAAGGGGAGCTTTCATATGTGAGTGGCTAGTGGGAATGTAAATTAGCATGGCCACTATGGAGAACAGTATGGCGGTTTCCTCAAAAACTAAAAATAGAATTATCATATGATCCAGCACTTCCACTAGTAGGTATATATCCAAAAGAAAATAAATCAATACATCAAAGAGATACCTGTGCTCCCATGTTCACTGAAGTACTATTCACAATAGGCAAAACATGGAGTCAACCTAAGTGTCTCTCAACAGGTGAATGCATAAGGAATACGTGATATACATACACAATGGAATATTATTCAGCTATGAAAGAATGAAATCCTATCATTTGCAGCAGCATGGATGGAACTGGAGGCAATCATGCTAAGTGAAAGAAAAAAATAATACATGTTCTCACTTACATGTGGTAGCTGACAAATTGGAAATCATGAAGGGAGAGCATAGACTGGAAGTTACCAGAAGGTGGGGAAGGGAAGGGGGATGAGGGAGAAAAAAAAAGAATATAAATTACCATTGAACAA
Source organism: Galagoides demidoff (assembly GCA_963574575.1). Classification (NCBI taxonomy): domain Eukaryota; kingdom Metazoa; phylum Chordata; class Mammalia; order Primates; family Galagidae; genus Galagoides; species Galagoides demidoff. Next base: position 30,707 of record CAUYQV010022701.1, read on the forward strand.
TACAGTTAAAATGGTAAAGATGCTAAATGATAAGTGTAGTTTTACCTCAATATGAAATAAATTTTAAAAAATCTTATACAGAAAAAAGAAAATATTTACCATAGTCTATATCTGAATAGTTGATATTCATCTTGACCCATATGGTTTGCTAGTTATTTTGTATTCTATTTCTACTTACAAGCTCATAATTCACAATACTGCCTACTTTTATGAGTATTACAAAGAGCTGAGCCTTAGATTTATTAATTCTTGAAATAGAAAACTCACCTCCAGGCACATGCAGTTCTCTATAGCCACTAACGCAACAATCCCTCACAGCTAATGAGGTTCTTAGGCTGTTTTTCATCCTAATGATGACAGAGACCAAGCTAAATCAATTCCACAAATTTCTAAGTACATAAGTATTTTTCAAAACTATTCCTATAGTAGTTGCCTCAAAATCTAATGGAAAAATAAACAATTAAAATGGTTAGGGTTTTAATAAACACAAAAAAGCAATACAGTGCAAATTCATCAGAAGATGAATTATTTCTATGGAAATCACAAAAACAGTGAGACCAAATCAAACATTCTGAAGACATATACATGAAATATGCAGCCTGAGTATAATTGGCCATCAATAATACTGTCTGCGATACAAATTTGTGTGTGTCTTGAAAATTTATATAGTCTTTTAACTCACATGATTTTTCTCAATAAATTAAAAAATATACCACTGGGATAAACAAAGTCAAAAAATCATGACAGTTTGGTTTTTAAAGAAACATTTTGGAAATCAAAAGCAAAGGAAGCAGCATTTTTTTTCTCTCTTGAATGTAATTGTCATGGAAAGGAAGATTTATCATCTGAAAATCAAAACATAGATTTTCACCTCCTTGAAATGTAGTGACTGCTTCCAAGTTGGATAGCGTTGAGGATTAGGCAAGGACCATCATCTACCTGAGCTCGTCTGTCTGCAGCCCCCTCACTCACATACTTCCCTGCTCCTGAAGCACTTCCACATATTCCCAATTCAGTTTGGGATCCAGATCATTGCTTCCACCACTAAATGACCCCTAGGAATGTAAGTGATACCCTGATGGCCTTAACTGAAGCAGGCAAAAATTGCTTCTCCTTAGCTCAAACAATATATAATATATTTCTTAAAGACTTAAAAATAAGAAAGTGTTTGCTGTTCCTTCACAACAAATAAGGAGGTGAAAAACAATGAGTAAGAAGGCATACACATAACTCATATCCAGAGAGCAAAAGCCTTTTTCATAACTAAAACTATGGATTACACAGCTGAAGAGAACAGTAATTATGAATACAAATTCTGAAGTCTGGATGTGACTTTCTATCTAGGTGAATGTAAGCAAGTTATTCAACAGATCTGAGGATCTGAGATTTCCATAGCTATAAAATGGTAATGGTATTAGAAGTAGTGTTGTAAGGTTCAAATGATAAAATACTTAAAAACAGACTATCAACTAGCCCAATGACCAAAATAGCAATATAATAGCAATAGCTAAATAAATTCTATAATAAGGAAATTTATTATTTTTATATTCCTAGGTGTGGTGTCTAAAGTGTACCTGTGAACAATACACAAGATCCATAGATATTTAGTCTAAAGTGCATTACCCGATTCTAAACCCTCTGGAGAAAAAAAAAAATTCTAAACCTTGTATGGAGAACTGATTTACAAGTGTTTCCATTTCTCTTGGAAACCTTAGTGGTCCCATTGTGAAAACAAATTGATTTATTATCCAAGTACTAAAACTCATTTCTAATTTTTAGTGAATCATGGTTCATTCACCTAATATTCTGAACATACTTTTAATGTGATATTTCTAAAAGTTTGTTTTTGTTTACTGAAATGCCAAGATTTCAGAACCTCTACCAATGGGTTTCTCACTGTGGACCATGCATGAACCTCTGGGCCAATCAGAGACCTATGTAATGAAACCTGGGAAATCAAAAATGGTTCCACAATGATGAAAAATACTGTTCACCTTTGTTCGCTGTGTCGAAATAAACACTAGAAGTGCAAACAATTGGTGAGTAAAACTGCTGGTGCTTTAGCACTCAGCAAAGTGGTAACTCTAAAGCATTTGAGTAGTATTTTATTCTTCACTGCTAGGTAGTCGCAGTAAACAATAAAATGTCAGGTTTGCTAAAAATGTAAAAGAATTTCTGGGTAGCCCCTGTGGCTCGAAGGAGTAGGGCACTGGCCCCATATACACAAAAGCTACTTGGGGTCTTTGACAAATTTTAAGAGCATAAAGGGGTCCCAGGACCAACAAGTTTAAGAACTGTGGCCTGGTGACTACCTGGAAACACACACATTGCTTCCTTATATTGGAGCACTAAGCTCTGTATCAGACTACCCATCTAAATTCTTTCCCTTTTTAGTTTTCTGACAATTCTCAGTTCATTTGCAGAGCAGAGATAATTAGTATGTTGTGTTCTTCCTTCAATTAATAAAGAGGATCAGATTTGCTAATTCTGTCCATTTCCCCAGCTTTTATCTGTTAATTTATTCTTGAGGTACAAAAACATATGTTCTCATTTTCACTTTCCTACCCTTGCCTTCAGCAAACATGCACAGAACACCTACAATCAATTGGGTGTTATACAATAGGCTGTGAAATAACAAAAATCAGTACAACAAAAGCCTGTGCCCATGATGAGGTCCAATCAAGTCCCTAAGCTGCAGGTTTCTATATAACACATATTCAAAGAGAGATGCTTATTGAAATACTGCATCGCTATTTTTGCTGTTGAACCTAGAAAAATGGTACAGACTTTGTGTCAGCTATTCTAACATAACCAAGACTGTGTGAACCCTTCTGAAAACATAGACAAAATAAATAAAAAGGTTAATAAATCTTATGTCTGTAACTCCAAACCCATTCTTCAAAGCATTCATATTCATGCCAAATCATTAGATATGAGTAAAGGTATACAACTGGAAAAATCTCTGCCAGGAACACAATCACAGTCACAGACTTTAGCTCACCACCCTAAGTGTCAGAGTTAGAAAAAGAATATAGATGAAATGCTTTCTCTTTTACCCTTGACCTTCAGTTTGCCCATGGAATGTGATCAGCCATGACTTTGGCCAGAAACCTGAGTAAGCAACACAGACGCTTATCAGTGTACATGAATCAATTTTTTAAAGTGCATTGGACAAAGTCTGCGCTTGGATATAAACAATTAAAAATATCACCTCTGATAACCAGGGGAAACTTCTAACTTCTTTTTTGCTGAATTGCAGTAAATTGATTGTTTAAAGAGAAGGAAAGAGGACTTTACTGTATATACTTGAAAGATACAACCAATAATGATATGAAATTCTAGCTTTCAACTACTGCTTTCAAAATTCTTTGGAGAAACACATTTGCTTTTAATTTTAGGAGTGGTTGGAGCTTGGGAACTCAAACTTGGTTTACAATTTCAGCACTAAGTTCACAGAAGATACCCTGACAAATTTTTTTTTATTAAAAAAAATCATATCGAATGAATAGTGTATATAGTAAATATGAATAGTAACTTTTCATATTGCTGTTACTGAGTTATAAAAAGGCAATAGATAGGTAATTTCCTATTAGTAACAAAATTATTTCTAATTATTATTTTTTAATTCTCATGCCTAATTCAGGGGGAGAACTATTTATGCTAAGCCTATCTTGGCATATCTAATGAGTAAATAAGACGTAATCAATCTTCTAATAATAATAGTGAACATTTACTATCATTTTCCACAGTATTCTAACAAAGTGTGGTTCACTGTACCAACAATACCTAATAAATAAACAACACCTAATAAAGAAGCTAATATTTTCATCTAAGAAATAATTTCAAAGAAGGCAAGTAGAGATAGTGGGTGGATTTATGAGAGGGATAACTCCAAATCAAAATACAATTACATATAAATCATGTCATCAGTTAAAACAAATAGCTCAATATAAAATACCTATGTTAAAATATTATGTAAAAATAGTAGGCAGGAAAAGATATGTGACTTAGAAATCCTTTCAGAGCTATGTATGTAAGATAAAACTAAGGTCCTCTTAGAATTATATCTCTAAGATTTTATCTATTCTTATATATTATCTCTTAGAAATTCCATCTTTAATCATATCTCTAATGTCCTTTATGCTACCACAGAACAGACATAGGCAGATATTATTATTATACTCCACCTCCAGAAAACCACAGAGAATACAAAAGAACAATGATATTAAATAGTATTTATAAATAAAGAAAATCTCCACCTCACCAAAAGAGAAAAGAAAGCAAAAAAACATACACATGAGCCTCAATTTGGCTAGCATGTTGTGCTTGGGTTACTGCCAAGTATCACAAACCACATTTGATATTTTGTGTTTTTGGCTGATTGACACTAGAATCTCTTTGAGGGGGTGGGGAGGAAGAGAATAAACTTAGAAAACAGCAAACAAGACTTTTCCACAGGATAGCTATATCATTTCCAGTTGATTATCAAAACGACATTAGACGTAGTTCAATTAAAAACAAATCAATGAAACATGAAGGTAGCAGCCTAAGACAGCCCCCAGGGAAGGCTGAACTCAGGAATCTTTTGCTTTCTGCTGTGAAACACCGGTTTCTTACCCGCCAGCAGACAGAACGACATATACCTACACCATGTATTGAACAACAGTTTTTCTGAAGGAGCAGCACATTTTGTCTGCTCTTTCCAGCACATTGCATGCTTTACTTTAAGAGGGAAGAGAAACGATTACTCTAAATCAGAAGAGAGTCTCTAAAATGCGAAGGCAAAAGAAATCAGGAATCTTCCAAAACTTGGCTGAGCACATGAAAATTAGTCACTGTCTATAAAGAAACTGCCAAGACTGCTGAGGATGTGAAAGTTAATACTGTCCTGATGTAAACTGTCAGTCTGGCCTCCATTGCCACTCCCCTTAAAAAGTTATGGTATAATGCTGACTTCCTCCAAAGCTCATCCTGGAATAGGGATTTCTAATTCTAAGAATGTCCATCTTCTAATAGATTTCTTTACTGAAAGAAGATGTATTTAAGTAAGTTCAGTGATTTAGCTTAGATGAATGGATTTTTTTCCCACCCTGGAATGACAAAAGATTTCTTCTTAGCCTTACACATTTGATTGCGATGAGGTAAAGTGGAAAGGGAAAAGAAAAGTTTATTAATTCATTAGTCTTAGCCATAATTAAAGCTGAGTTGATATCGTTTTTGTTAGTCTTTGTAATAGAACATTGTACATCCTCCTTTTTGTAAAATTAATAATAAAAACTAAAGAGAAATTGTTATAGAAAGTGACTATAAAAAGACAGATCTTTCTAACAAGAACATCAACAAATAATAATGACTGCAAAACCATTACCTCTGCTTTCTGTGTTCTGGGAAAAGCAGTTGATTTTTCTATGGCATAAACATCCACCAGGTAAAGACATGCTCCTTGCTCCCGGTCCAGAATGGCTGCAGTCTGAATTATGCCAGTGTGTCGTCCAATGGTAAAGAGGCGGCCAACAGTTTTTTCTTCACAACGGACTGAGACAATATAATACTCCACGGGGGCTTCTGATCCTCTGGGGCTAGCTGCTTCTATGGATATTACATTGGTACCAATGGGTTCTCCTTCCTTCAAAATAGTTATATATTTGGGTTGAGTAAAAACAGGTCCATCAAGGCCCTGAAGAATGACTGTCAACTCAGTGGTTGATTTCCTTCTTTCAGGGCCAAGATCTGTGGCTGAAACTATCAGATTGTAGATCAACTGTGAGGGCACCAGTGCTGAAGCTACTCTTAAGTCTCCGCTATAACGATCCACGATGAAGGTGTCTGTGTCCCCATTGATGATCTCATACTCCACCTCTCCATTCGCACCTTCATCTGGGTCAGCAGCCATAATTGTTGTCAGAACAGAACCAATCACAGCTGAAGGGTCTGCAGCAAGGGCATTTTGTGATATAAACATTGGGACATTGTCATTGAGGTCTGTAACCAAAATGGTCACATTTTTCAAAGCATATCGCCTGGTTTCTATGGGCACAGCTTGATCATTGGCTTTTACAGTTAACTCAAAGAGATTAGCAAATTCCCGATCTATTTCAGCATTAGTATATATAGTCCCTTTGATTTCATCTATGCCAAAGTGGTTGCCTCGTGGCATCTGCTGAATGATTGTATAGGATAGTTGCCCATTAATGTCTGCATCGGGGTCGTGTGCAGTCACTGAAATGACAGAGGTACCAATGGGAATGTTCTCAACAATAGACTTGAAAATATCTCCAGGAGGAAAACTAGGAGGATTGTCATTAAAGTCCCTCACGTGAATAACCACTGACATGGTAGATGAACGTGGAGGCCTTCCTTGGTCTTTTGCTGTTATATTTAGTTTATACAAAGACTGTGTTTCAAAGTCCAATTTTTTGGCAAGAAAAATACTCCCAGTGTTTGGGCTAATGCTAAAAGTTCCATGGTTGTTAGTCCCAGTAATACTGTAATGTAAATCAGCATTGTCTCCTGAATCAGAATCAGTTGCAGTAACAGAGGACACGAGTTCACCAATTCTCATGTTTTCCAAAACATCAACAAAGAGTGTTGATTTAGGGAAAGAAGGAGTGTTGTCATTTTCATCTAAAATATCAATATTTAAAGTACAAGTTGAATTGAGGGAGATGGTCCCTGAATCCACTGCTTGAATTATAAGGGAATAGGCAGGTGTTGCTTCATAGTCTAATTTACCAATTAGTGCTACCTGACCAGAGGAGCTGTCTATAGAAAACTGTCTTTCTTCATTTCCTTTTATTATAGAATAATGAATAAGTCCATTATTACCTTCATCAACATCTGAGGCAGATACTCTCAAAACTTGTGTCAGGTTGGCTGCTGATTCTGAGATTGTAGCTTGGTAAAAGTCTTTTAAAAATCTGGGAGCATTATCATTTATATCTTTCATGTAAACATGTACAGTGGCCTGGTCCTTGAGAGGCTGAGGGAGCCCCTGATCTGTTGCTATGACTGTAAAGCTAAATACTGCAGTCCCTCTCTGCCTCATAAGAGACTCCCTGTCAAACTGATGAGTATTTGTAATTTCCCCACTGATAACATGCAACTCAAAATCCGGCTGCACCATTTCAAAAGCATACCTTACTTCTCCATTTGGCCCAAAGTCTTTATCTACAGCACTTACTTTGCCCACAAATGACCCAGCTTTCTGTTCCTCTTCAAAGTAAAATGTGTAATTGGTACTGTTAAAAAGAGGTCTGTTATCATTTACATCTTCTAAAATTACAGTAACATTCACAGTAGCACTAAGGGGCTCCACTGCTCTGTCAAAAGCAACAACTAGTAAAACATATCTGTCTTGAAGTTCACGGTCCAGTTCACTTTTTATATACAATTGACCATCTGGGAATATGCCAAAAGCATCCCCTGTGTTTCCTTCAGCAATGGTATATGCAATTTCACCATTTGCTCCTGAATCCTTATCAGAAGCTTGCACTTTAAAGAATCGAGAATTCACAGGTTCTGACTCAGAAAGGGTGACCTCATAAGAAAGTTGATCAAACACTGGTGAATTGTCATTTACGTCATGGACATACACTGTTAAGATGAGGCTAGAGGAGAGTTGTGGAACACCCATATCAGACGCCAAGATCTCTATTTGGTAGGAGCCAGCATGAACATCCAAGGGCCCTAACAGACTAATGTTACCATTCTTTTCATTGATCGCAAACAAGTTCTTGGGATTTTGCTTTAGACTATAGAACACCATGCCATTGACACCCTCATCAGGGTCTACAGCTTTGGCTTGAAAAATGCTATGCCCTGCCTGCCAATTCTCTACCACATTTACACTCTCTACCGCTTGAAGGAAATGGGGAGAGTTGTCATTCAAATCCTTAACTGTTATATTAACCACAGTATCTCCAGTCACTGTGCCCCCACTGGCCACCACTTTCAGCTGATAAAAGGATTGCTCTTCTCTGTCAATCACACTTGCTGTGGAAAGCTGCCCAGTGACCTGGTTGATAGTAAACATACCTTTCTGATCCCCAGTAGTAATGAGATAACTGATGTTGGAATTGAGATCCATGGTGGAAGCAGACACACTACCCACTTGATATCCTAGAGCCACATTCTCAAAAACCACAAAGCTGTAGGCAGCTTGGCTGAATACAGGTGGGTTGTCTTGGGTATCCAGTACAGTGATGGTGACTATCGCCTGGTTAGGAGACTGCAAATTACCACCATCAGTAGCCACTATTTGCAACTGGTAAGCTGTTTTCTCTTCTCTGTCTAGGGCCATTCTTGTAGAAATAACCCCACTCTGAACATTGACCTGAAACCGAGACCTGTCTCCAGCTGATATACTATATTTGACAGTTCCATTGGGACCCAAGTCTGGGTCAGTGGCAGACACTGTGGTGATATAGCTACCTCCAGGCTCATTCTCTTGAATATGAGCAAAATATTGGACTGGGTAGAACACAGGACTGTTGTCATTGATATCCAGAAGACTCACATTTATGCGAACCATTGATGACTGGGGAGGGGAGCCCAGATCTGTGGCTACAACCAACAGGGAGTAGAAGGCTTGTTCCTCTCTGTCCAAGGAGGAAACAGTACTCAATCTCCCAGACACAGGATCCAGACGGAAGGACCTCTGGTCTGTCTCAGCCTCTTGTAGGGAGAAGCGTACCGTTCCGTTGTCACCCAGGTCCCTGTCAGTTGCCCTGAGTATCAGTAGTTCTGTCCCTGTTGGGGCATTCTCAACCACAGACACATCATACCCTTCTGGCTGGCTAAATACTGGCTTCTCATCATTCACATCTAAGAGAGTCACTACAAGCTGAGCATAGGAAAACTTTGGGTGAACTCCCTGGTCCCTGGCACTTATATTCAGTACGATCTGGGAAGCAAGTTCACGGTTCAGGCCCCCAGCAGCCCCAGTGGTCACCAGACCGCTATGTTCGCTGATATGGAACCAGCCTAGTCCATTGCCAGAGACGATGCTGTAACGCAGATTAGCATTGAGACCAGAATCACCGTCAGTGGCAGATACCCCACACACATAGCTTCCTGGAGGCGCCTCCTCACTCAGGTTCACTCTGTACACTTGCTGTGCAAAGACAGGAGGATGGTCATTGATGTCATTGACAAAAATTACCAGACTTGCCACAGAAGAGCGCGCCTGGACCGCTGCGGCAGGGGGCGCCCCGTAGTTATCAGAGACGGAAACCGTGAGGTTGTAGGAAGGGATGCGCTCCCGATCCAAGGCGCTGGCCACTTTGATGAGGCTCAGGTTTGGCACTTTGCTGCTCTGCACTTCAAAGTGGCGCTGCTCATTGCCCCCAAGAATCTGCACCGAGATGTTCCCGTTGGCCGCGGGGGAATCCGCGTCAGTCACGGTGAGCAGAGCCACCACCGTGCCCACCTGAGCGTTCTCATCTACCGAGGCGTAGCGCGAGGTGGCAGGGAAGTAGCGGAACTTCACTACGGGGTCGTTGTCGTTCACATCCAGCAGCTGAATCAGCGCCTCGGCGCGCCCGGTGAGGGAAGGCACGCCTCGGTCCATCGCCTGCAGCGTCAGCGAGTACTGACGCCGGGCTTCGAAGTCCAGGGGCTCCCGCACAGTGATGAGCCCGGTTTCCGGGTCCATTTGGAAGGGGGTCCCTTCGTCCTGCAGCCGGTAGCGGATGTCCGCGTTGGTGCCCTCGTCTGCGTCCGCCGCCGCCACCTGGAGGACGCTGGAGCCCACAACTGCGTCCTCAGGCACCCCCGCCTGGTAGTGGGAACTGCCAAAAACCGGGGGGTTGTCGTTAATATCTTGCACAGTCACATTTACCTGAAGGTAGCCCCGCCGCTTCGGCTCACCCTTGTCCTCAACCTCAACCAAGAGCTGGTACTGCGGCGTGACCTCGCGGTCCAATCCTCCCTTGGACACCAGATGCAAGAACGCACCCTCGCCGCTTGGATTCAGGGTGATGTCCAGGCGGAAGCGGCCCGCCTCGTTGCCCCGGATGATGCGATAGGAGCGGTGATCAACTCCGTTTGAGCCGATGTCTGAGTCGGTGGCCGTGTCCAAGATGACTTGGCGCCCACTGCTACTGTCCTCCTTGAAAGTTACTACAATCGAGGGGTCCGGGAAAACCGGGGCATTGTCATTGAGGTCCCGCACCAGCACTCGCACTTCAGTGGGGTAGGTGGGCGCGCTGGAAAGGACCACCAGGTTGATCACATCGCTGGGCAGGCTCTCGCGGTCGATGGTGGCTGTGGTGTACAGGGCTCCGGTGCTACTGTTTATGGCAAACAGGGCGTGGCTTTCGCTGAGCCGGTAGGTGAAGCCAGGGCGGGTCTGGATGGTGCCTACCAGGGTGCCTGGAGGTTGCTCTTCCAGCACTTGAAACACCTGGCGCTGCTCGGCCCCGTGGACCCAGGCCGGCCCCGGGAGCAACGACAGCAGCCAAAACACTCGCAGGAGGTGAGATACGGACTGAGTGTGCAGCTGGAGCCACGGACGGCCAGGAGCCCTGTCTGCAGCTACGTCCATGGTCCTGGCTCCCGGGAACGGAGTTAAGAGAAGGAAGGGTTGTGAAGCAAACGGAAAGGTATTTACAGAGATCAAGTAGCACCAGCAAAGATGCAGCCCACAGCTCGGTCTCAGACCTCAGCTATTTCAAAGAGTTTCCAGTCCAGCAAAAGCAAGTTGCATCAGCAAAAAGCTTCAGGTAGCCAGTTGGACGCATAGTGCAACAATGATGCCGTCGAGAAAAACGGCAGGGCATTCCGCGGGGCACTCCTATTAGTTGAGTTACCAGAAAAGTTTCTCAAAGCTTTTATATTTTCCCCCTTTTACTTTGTTTTTGAATCCAGGGAGTCTGAACGTTCTTGCCCGGGGGGATGAGATTTAGAAGACGTTGCATATATTTAAGGTATGTGAGGAATCATTGCAAATAATTGTCTTCAGAAACTTTGTAACTTACCCACAGCAGAGAAGCCGAAGAGGGAGGAACAATCATCGATAGCGACAGAAAGCACAACCGCGCTCTGGACAGGGGGCGGTGGGGAGCGGGGAGAATCGAATTCCTTTCCCAAAACCTAGAGACGAGGGATTTCCTCAAGTCCCCACTCCTCCAGAACAAGGCTTCACCGCCCCTCCAACAGGGCTCCAGCAGTGGCCGCCGAGGCCCAGGCAGCGGCGTCTGCGCGCAGGCACTCCGGGAACTGCGTTCCAAGAGCTCCGGTTCGCGCTCTGGCTCCGGAACCCCGAGCGCTCAGCTCTGTCCCTTCCCCTCCAGCAACCGCCGCCGCCGCCGCCGTCCCTGCTGTGGCTTCAAGCCCGTGGTCCGGCACAGGCAACAGCCAAGGCTCCTCTGCATTTTTCACCTATGCCAGAACGCCTGCCGACCCATTATTTGTACATCCAAATCGTGCTCAGGTCCCGCTTTCTTCTCGGCCTCGCAGGGGTCAGACAGAAGAAGTGCCCGGTCCCTGAGTCCCCTCCCCTCACCATGCCACGGGGATGGTTCTCTGGCGGCCGCAGTCAGAAGCCCACTGGAGCGCGCCTCGCCCCTGCCCTGGTTATCTTTGCTTTTATTGTCCCGTGTCAGTTTCACTTTGTAATCCACAAGGCTTTTTGTTTGGGGCTCAGGGGTGCTTAGTGCCGCTTTCTCCCTCTCTGAAGGCGGCGGAGGCGGGGAAGTCGGCGCTGGGCGGTGTGGCGCCCTCCTCGGCTCCGGGCGCCGCCTGTCAGCGCGCTCCTTCTCGCCTGCCGGGGCTGAAGGTTGTACCGCTGAGGAGCTAGAGCGCAGCGAGCCCCGCTCACCCTCCGCCGGGTCCCTCTCACTCTCCCCGCCCCTCGCCGCCGCACACTCACACACTCACACACACTCACACACACACACACACACACACACACACACACCACGCGCACACACAGCGCACACACGCACACCCGCGTCGCCGAAACACAAACAAGGGGGGAGGGAAGACCGCGAGCTGGAGCAGGACTCAGAAACTTTGCTCGCCACTCATTGATCCCCACACTTTAGTTCGCCCGGACTCCCCCTAGCTCCGGGTCCTGTCACCTACTGCCCCTCCCTCCCTCAGCCCCATTGGGCGGGCGCTGAAGCTGCCCCTCCCGGCGCTCCTACCGCGAGCGCCCGCCGCCTCTCCCGGCCTCCGACTGGCTTCTCGGGATGCTAATCACTCCGGCCTCCCGGAGGGCTGGAGGCGGCCTGGTGTGGGAGCCCAGAGAGGCGGAGGCGCAAAGAAGGGGGGTGATCCCCCCTCTTTTTTTTCCTTTTGGTCAAATCTTGGCCAGCGTCAGAGCAATAACAGCAAAAGGCTGCCGCAGAATAAATGGAGGTGGGGTCAGGTTTGCAGATAAATAACCTTAGTGGCAGGGTTTGGGGGGAGACCGTTAGGTTGTTATGCTAGTAATAACTCAGGGGTAAGGGGGTCGAGAGAAATAAAAGAGAGGCGGGGGGTGAGGGTCTGTTAAAGCAGGGAGGAAGGATTAAGCAAAGCCTGTCTGGGAATGCACAGCGCAGATTTACTTTAACCGTTTCCTGCCCCTTCTCTTTCTGTGTGAGGGAGAGATATTCTCTACTATGTGATCCGACAGAATCCCAACCAAATCCTCCTTTTTCCTCCTCTGTCTACACAGCGGGCTCCCTGAAGTCTAGCTCAATCTGAGCCCCAGACCTGCACCCTCTTGCCCCTCTCGGCACCGAGGCCTGGGTACCAACCACACTCTGGATTTCCTATAGGAAATGCCAGGGGAACTCAGTGTTTATTATATTTTGTTTTCCTTCCCAACTGGATTCCAGGTGTCAGTAGTCCAAACCTTAGGGTTTCAACAACAATAACAATGTCTGTCCTTTGAAAAGAGGGAGAACTTTTCCTGTTGGAAAGTTAATTTACAATTTTGTTCCCTGTTGAAGTATTTTCCCCTCGGTATCTTGTAGCCAAAGGAATCCTAATGGAGTTTTGTTTTGTTTTTAATGTTGGGGAAGAATAAACATAAAAAATAAGTAAATGAGATAAATTTAAACTGAAATTTTAAAAAATAGCCACATGCGACGTACTGTGCTTCGATTTACTCCCGCCACTATTCCCTGTGGCTAATTGTTTTGGTGGCATGCCTTGCTTCTTTAAAGAAGAAAAATGACTAAAATCAGGTCAGTATTTTTGTCCCTTTAAGGAAGCCAATTTAGATAACATGAAATTAACCCGAACGATGCAAATATAGGGCATATGTCATAGACTTCTGCCACAGGGAACCCTCCAAACTTAAAACTTTCTGTGCCCAGAGAGGATTCAGGCATGAGTAAATACTGCCCTCTTCTGTTCTACGTTAGTCATACAACTTGAGTTGCCTGGTTTCATGCTTAAAATTAAATGCAGAGACTAAAAGCATATGGTTACAAGGCTAATTCCTTCTCCTTGCCTAGGGATAGTGGCAAGGAAAAAGATCTTTAAGAATCTTCCTGAGCCTTTCTTCATTTAGAGTAAAAAAACATCGAGAGTAATAGGGTACATCTTGCTGATGCAGACATCCTGTAACCCAAAACTGATATATGTAAACCTGAATTCTAAAACGACCACCAATTCCTTGACAACATTCGCTTTTGTGAATTGGAACCAGACAAAAAAGTTACGTTTAACCATGTCTATATTTTTAAAAATTGAAAACTATTGAAAGAATTAGAGTCTAGTATTTTTTAGAATAGTCAGTTTAAAGTCTTAAAAAAAACTGCCAAGTTACAAGTCTTCATACGGTTATTTTTGGTGTAATTTAGCAAAGAAAGATTTTTAGATTAACTAAAGTGGAGCCAAAATAATTACCAATCATCACTATGATGTGTGATTTTAAGAAGTTATTGCTGGCTCAGCGCCTGTGGCTCAATTGGCTAAGGTGCCAGCCACGTACACATAAGGTGGCAGGTTCGAATCCCCAGCCCGGCCCGCCAAACAACAATCATGGCTGCAACCAAAAAATGGCCAGGCGTTGTGGCGGGCGCCTGTGGTCCCAGCTACTTGGGAGGCGGAGGCAGGAGACTCGCTTGAGCCCAGGAGTTGGAGGTTGCTATGAGCTGTGATGC
>CAUYQV010022702.1:0-27950 GCA_963574575.1 Galagoides demidoff
GGGCGTTGTGGCGGGCGCCTGTGGTCCCAGCTACTTGGGAGGCGGAGGCAGGAGACTCGCTTGAGCCCAGGAGTTGGAGGTTGCTATGAGCTGTGATGCCATGGCACTCTACCCAGGGGGATAGCTTGAGTCTCCGTCTCAAAAAATAAAACAAAACAGTATTTTAGTTGCATATCCAAAGTTAAAATATGTTTTAATTTATATTTTCAAAGATTGGGCTAGGTTTTTTTCCCCCCACTAGCTAAGGGCATTGTAAATCCTTGCTTCATCTTATGTAAAAATGTAAGCTAATATTTCGAACATTTCAGTTAAATAATCTATCTTGAGACTCTAAAAACTACCCAAAAGATTAGAAAATAATGATTTACCAGTCCTTATGATGCTTTCACTACATCTCACTAAATTAATCCGAAGGAAAAAAACTAAAGGGACACTCAGAGTACCTTGATCACAAGAGGAGAAACTGTCCTGACGATGACATTGGTTGACAGGACGGCACAGAAGGGTCCGGGCACCTGTTCTTTCGCTTTTTCTGTCTGGAGGAGGGGTGTATCCTGGGCCCTTCTCTGTCACATTTTTAAGGGGCTGTGGAGAGCCCCATATGTCCACTCTGGAAATGTGCAATTCTCCCCCTAACAGGGTGAGTTTGCTTAAAGAAGAAATAAATTGTTATGACAACAAGCCAACCTAGCTTTACTTCTACACTCAGCTTTTACAATTAGTTATGAGAGAATTAACATGATATTCTGATCTCTGTCTAACCTCTAATTATCTTTCACTTGTTTCCAAACATAAGAAGCATAGCATTATTCAAGTATTGTTGAAACTCTAAAATAAAGAAATCAGTGTGCTTTTATGTGAAGTACCTCCTCCCTGAAATTTTTAATCTTAGGAAATACATAAGACAATAAGAAACAAAATAGTGAATTAGAATACTATTCCACCAAGTCTCAGAGACATTAGAGGATATTTTCAAAGTTCTTTAAAATCAATCATTTTCATTTATTTTATTACGTATTGTTATATTTTATTTTCAGTTATTTTCTTTATGATTATAAGAAGCCATATTCTCCATAAGACTTACTCACCTGGAGTTCCCGCCTTCTAAAATGTTGCATGGATTATCTACAGCAAATTGAATCGGGAAATCGGGAAGCTGGAGTTATGTTTGTGGAAAGAACCTTGGCGAAAATATATGTAAACATCATCAACTAATAACTTCCACATTGACTTTTCTGTCTGCTTACCTGTTTCTGATGTAGTATAAACACAATGGTGTGAGATTACCTGAAGTCAATCTGAACAAAGAATCACGTGAACAATTCCAAATTTCAATTCCAAATTTGAGTGTGATTTTCACACTCAAATACAGGCAATACATACTATTTTCAAGTTCCTACTTAAAAATGGCAATAAATATCAAACCTAAATCAGTCATATTGGGCTCAGTAACAAACAGGCTGACTCCAGAAGAAATCCCTCTTTCTGAGTAACTAGAGGAAAAGTATTGCTAAAAGCAACATGAAAAAAATGTAAGGTCAAAAATCAAAAGAGAGTCAAAATGTATATGGCAATGATTAAAAACAAAACACATTTGTAAAACTTCAGTTATGGCTGACTAGGCGCCTGTAGCTCAAATGGCTAAGGTGCCAGCCATGTACACAGGAGGTGGCAGATTCAACTCCAGCTTGGGCCCACCAAACAACAATGACAACAACAACCAAAAAATAGCCAGGCATTCAGGCAGGCACCTGTAATTCCAGCTACTTGGGAGGCTGAGGCAAGAGAATCACTTAAGCCCAAGAGTTGGAGGTTGCTGTGCCACGGCACTCTACCGAAGGTGACAGCCTGAGACTCTGTCTCAAAAACAAAAACAACAACAACAAAAAGTTCAGTTATGCTATATCCAAATCTAAACAGAAATAAATATAAGTAGGAAAATCTATATAAATTATTTAGAACAGTTTCTGGCATATAATAAGCACTAATAACACACAGTTCATAATGTTTTGCTCTATAACACATACTTACATGAAAATTAAATGTATATGACACTTAAGGCCTGAGAACTTCCTTTATCTTAAATATCTCCAAGGTTACCTGGATTACTTGCTTCCATCTGAGTTGTCCAATTGGCTAATTTTTTTTTTTTTTAACGAACGTGAATGTGTCATACTAGAAAAATGTAGAATATTAGAAATAAAATGTCAGCATATAGGCTACTCTTTACATATATAATTGAAACTATTGACCAAATTACAACTACCTGTACCTTAAATCATTTGATTTTCACTAGAGGTAATGAATCTACACACTCACTCTCAAGATTCCATTTATATTATCATTTAAAAATACATTTCTAAGAGAGTTGATAAGGATTCTGACCAGGTATAAAGGATTAACTCAGAAAATTAAAAAGCTAAATCCGGCCTGGCATGTTGGCCCATACCTGTCATCCTAGCACAATGGGAGGCCAAAGCAAGCAGATCACCTGAGCTCAGGTGTTTGAGACCAGCCTGAGCAAGAGTGAGACCCCCATCTCTAAAAATAGCCAGCCATTGTGGTGGCACCTGTAGTCCCAGATGCTTTGGAGGCTGAGGCAAGAAGATCACTTGAGCCCAATAGTTTGAAATTGCTGTGAGCTATGATAATGCCATGACCCACTAACCTGGAGGCAACTGGCTTGAGACTCTGGCTCAAAAAAAAAAAAAAAAGAGTTAAGTTGGTTGGAAGTAAAATGTACCTTGAAATAAAATCAATTTTTCATGCACATGGTTCTGACTTATAACAGACTAGAACTATGTCTTTAATTGTTACTATGCATACAGATTACCTAAGAACCTTGATAAATGCAAATCCAGATTCATCAGGGACAGGATGGGGCTGAGATCCTAAATGTCTAACAGGTTCTTGGTAAGGGCAGTGGTGCTATTCCAGAGACCACAGTGTGAACACCTGAACTTGGAACATTTAGCCCCAGGTCAGGCACAGGAGAAACTTCACTAGTCGTCTTCCAGTGTCTCTTTCCTGGAAATCTTCCATTCTCCCTTCATCCACACTGGTAACGTGGTTGCCCCTGTACAAATATTTGTTCCTCATTCCTAACCCAAGGATGAGCTCTGAACTCAGCCATTCAGTCCCTTTACCAAATAACTGGGATCTGAGACCCCCAGAGGATTAGTTTAGTATTTCTCAATTATTTCATGAATTTACATAAACTCCAGAGCAAGTGTTGGCAACTTTCTACCTTTGAGAATGAAAAAGAGAAAAGAAGAGATGAAAGAGAGGAACTGAACGGATCCTTCAATGTGTTGCCCGGCTGATTTTATTCTGGAAGCCCAGGTATGTTGCAGCCTTAAGAAATTTCCTTTTTGCTCGAACTGAGTAGGTTTCTGTTCCATACAACCTAAGGAATACTAACTTTAAAGTGAAATGTGTCATGACCCCTATGACTCTGGTCTCAGATGCCACAGGAAGGAACCAGGTTATGACATGAATTAAAAGTACAAGCTTGCGGGAGGTGGGCTAACCTTAAGGGGAGGGTAGTCCTGAGCAACCTCTGCAGTAGCCTTTTACTGAGATGGTACATGACAGGTCAGGGGAGTATTACACAATGACTGCATGCCTAAGGGTTGCCAGGGGTTCAGGTTCTTTCTCTGCAACGAACACCTGCTGACGAGGTGCCCGAAGGTACAACCCCCAGCCTCAAATCATCTTACTCAGAGGTCGTCTGGCTCTTGGCATCCTCTACAGAAATGTGATTTATCTCTGTACAGATAAAAGCACATGAGATTGGGATCCATAATCACAGCCTCATTTATTTGAAGTGGTAAGAATCTGTGCTCAACAGAATATGTATAAAATGATATATGCTATACATATGCAAATGATTATCAAGCATTTTTTGCATCAAATGTATTATTTCGGTACATCTGTTACTTTAGAAATTGGTTCTAAATAAATAAAGATAATAATTAAACTTAACAGATGTGCAATGGTAGAAAAATCTATTAAATGACATATTAGAGTGAATACCGTATCTCCGTAAGTTAAGAAGACGGTCTCTAAAAAAAGTATGCATTTTTCTTTTGAGAAGCTCAGTTAATTATGAGGATGAAAGACCTTACATTAAATATACTTATGGATTGCTAACAAAGGTGCCAGACCACATATGAAGGTATTTATAACTACACTTGTGCTTAAATTATTATTCATAGTATCTATTCATTTTTTTGCCACTTACAAGTTCAGGCTGATTAATCAAAATGTTGACAAATAAGCAGTGCCATAAAAACATACTCATTTTTTGAGCGCTAGCCAAATCAACTTCCTGTAAACATTCAATATGAATTCTATAGCTAAATAGCTAATAAAACCATCTAATCTTAAATTTTAAAATGAATTGATACATTTGTAGCAATCAGATCATTTCAATAACACAGGTGTTACAAAGCTGTCGCAAAAAGTAGGACATGAAGGAAATATTAGACTTCATATTCTTCAAGTACTTAGATTAACTGCAATGCAAGCTAAAAGGGTCTTTGTTAGTCTTAAACACAGTCAATTACATTGGTTGAATAAATCACCAATATTAGATTCCAGGAGTGAGTTTATAGTATACAATTGGCTTTGAGAAGTAACAATAATGGGCTGATCCTCAGGTGAACTTGTAGTTAAAATTCACATCATAGAATTAACCCATAGAAATGTCAGTAATAAATGTACAGAAAAGTTGTCAGAGGTTGGTACCACTTCTAGGGATCTTGAAAAATGAAATGTAAATCTTCCCTAGAGTAATAAAACTTTATCCTAGAACTCAAAGAATTCCTGTGATGATTTTCCCCAAAATCCTTAAAAAAGAAAACAAAAAGTACTTGAGCAAATAAGACACTCTGTGTAACAACCAGAAAAAGATAATTAGCAGAAATTGGCCATAAATTCATCATATATTTGCGTTATTAGCATTAAAAGTAATTAGGCTGGCTAAAACTTAACAAACAAAACACAAAGTTAAATCTATCTTCAGGGAACTGGGGAAACTATAAATCCAAATCAAGCAGTTTTGAAAAGAACCAGGGAACTGTCAGATAATATATAAACATTGAAATTAGAAATGGAAAGAACAGCCACACCATCAGATTAAGCACAACAGGAGGACAGAGCAGAATGGAGGGTAGATGAGAAGATGTCAAGTATAACATGGGGAAAAAAATGTAAAAACTATGAAAAAGAGATTAAGAGATAATAGAAATAACTAAAAAATTCTAACATAGCTCTAATTAGTGACCCAGATAGAATAAAAAGTATTGGGGAAAACATGGCTGAGAATATTCCCTAACTAATCAAATATGTCAAACGAAGGATTCAAGCAATCCAATTTATCATTTGTAGAATAAATGAAAAAGGAATTCACATACAAAACACTTTAATGAAACTTCGGAATATCAAATAAAAAGATGAAATGCAAAAACATGAGGAAGAAAGAGTATGTTCAAAGTCTCAAAAAATGGACAACTCATATTTATAAATAAAATAAAAGATAATTCCAAAAAACAGATCTTGCCAAATCTCATAGGCAATAGAAAAAGAAGAACTCCTTCAAACTCATTCTACTACTTCTGAATATACCTGATATTAAAATTGGAAAAGTGTATTATTATGAAGGGAAATTATGGACATATTTCACTTCTAAATGTAGATACAATATCCTAAACAACATATTAACAAGTTGAATTAACAGTTATTGTTCAAATGTTTTTTGGTCAAAATTATATCCAACATATTTGAGAATTAGTCACTATTTTCAAATTCATACTTTTAATCTAACAAATTAATGGATTAAAAGAAGGGGGAAACTTAGGTTGAAAAGAAATGTTGGCAAAAGTAATACTCATTCACAGTAAATATTACTGGTAAACAAAGAATACAAATGAACATCTTGAACATTATATAGAGGTATACATTGGCTAAATATCATTCTGAAAGGGAGAGATTGAAAGAGCCCCTTTTATAATTAGGACAGTGATGTACAATAATATTACTTTTATGCAACATTGTGGTAGAAGGCTTAGCAAATGCAATAAGACAAGAAAAAAAGGAGCTATAAAGACGTATGGTAGAAAAGATGTAATCATTTGCACAATAAACCAAAATGTGTATGAATTACCATAAATAATTTAGTCAATTGGCTTTATGTAAAACTAATATTTAATTAAATGTTAATATAAAATTTATAATTTGCATTTCTAATTACTAGTAACATCCTGAAGGCACAGATATCATAACTGACAATATCATGACAGGATATCAATTATCTCTTGAAATGAAATGTATAAGCTTTATTAAGAGATATTGGCTCGGCGCCTGTGGCTCAATTGGCTAAGGCGCCAGCCACGTACACCTAAGGTGGCGGGTTCGAATTCCCAGCCCGGGCCCGCCAAATAACAATGATGGCTGCAACCAAAAAATGGCTGGGCATTGTGGTGGGCGCCTGTGGTCCCAGCTACTTGGGAGGCTGAGGCAGGAGACTCGCTTGAGCCCAGGAGTTGGAGGTTGCTATGGGCTGTGATGCCATAACACTCTACCCAGAGGGATAGCTTGAGGCTCCATCTCAAAACAACAAAAAAAAAAGAGATATTAAAGAATACTTAAATATATGACGTGATGTACCGTGTTCATGGCTACAAAGATTTAGTATGGGAAAATAGTAAATTACTTAGTAATGGTCATGTCCAAAGTGGTTCCAGCATATTACAAGGTTATGCGTAATTCATTATAAATTATTTAAAAATTTGTATAGAAGATTAAAGGGCTGGTAATGGCCAGAAAGAACAGAGGAAAAGGCTTGCTCAATCCTTTGTCAGGAATTGTGATAAAGCTATAATAAATAAGACAGTGTAGGACTAGTGTGGGAATAACATCGTACCGAAATAGAATAAATAGAAAACTCAGAAACATACCCACACAAGTGGAATTTTGAGAGAAGTCTTATTTAAAATCAGTTGTGAAGGAAATGATTGTGAAAAAAATCACTATCCACCTGGAAATTCGATGAAATTGAAGCCACTGCAGGCTCTATATTAACATAAACCGCAGAGAAATGAAAGATAAATGTCAAAAATTAAAATGTTTTAAATGACTAGTTTAAACTCCTCTTTGAAAAAGGTTCAGGTTTAGGTATGTGGAAAAAAAAAATACTTAAAAGTATATTTAAGTAAAATATTTGACCATAAATAAAAAGATTTATCAATGTGACTGTATTAAAATGGAGGATTGCTATGAATCAAAAAACATTGAAGCTAGAGAAAATGTTATAAAAGGGGGCAAAATGTTTGTAATACATATAACCAACAAAATATTGAGGTCGGATAAAGAAATCTTTTCACAAACCAATGCAAAAAAACTCTTAAAAGATAAGAAACATGGTCAAAATGTACACAGGGCCTTTTCACCGAAGGGAAAATTCATGTGGCCTATACAAATATTAACAATGATCCCAGAAATGTTACCTATAACCACAGTGAATACTATTTCATGTTCGCTTAATAATAAGATTTAAATGAATGACCACTCCAAGGGGGAAAAAAAGACATCAATCCAGACTTAATGCTGGGCCACAGATCTACTGAATGTGAGGTTCTCTCTCTTTAAAAATAAATAAGTAAAACTAATACCAAATTATTTGAAAAACGTAATATTTATTTTGGATGAGAAAAAGCATAACATGTCACATTTTTTTTAAAAAGAGAATAAAGCCACAAATGCCACAACTCAAAATTGTTTAAGAACCTTACAAAAATTCCTTTTGAAAATACCGTATAACACTGTTTCTCTAAATATTTTGCCTGTATACCTTTTTATGGCTTTTCTTGGAGCAACACCTTTGAATTTTGGGGGGAGATGGAAAAGAAAGGTAATGCTAATTTTTAAAGAATCTGAAATTTTCAAAAAAATATTAATAGTGTAGAGAAATTTCAGCTTCATAACTTAATGCCATATAGAGTTTTGGGGAAACTTTTGGTAGAATTTAGCACACTTTTCAAGTTTATATCAGATGTGAGCTGTGAGATTTTAGAGCGTTTAAAGTTTCTTGTGCAGGGAAATAGTTAAAGAATTATGGCAAAAAAAAATTATGAACTCATTCACTTGATTACTGTTGATCCTTCATCTCCTGATTATTTGTAAAATATTATTTGTAAATATAATTACATTATATTTATCAACGTTAGGACTGGGGTATTCACACACTATTTTATGATCACTTAATAACAAAATTAAAATGAATGACATCTCCCAGGGGAAGAAAGAGACATCAATCTAGACTTAATGTTAAGCCAGAGATCTGTTTAATTGGAGGTTCTTTCCCTTAAAAAAAAAAAAGACATAAAACTTTGTAAAAAAAATTTGTATTTTTTTTTACACACCATTGGGATTTTTAAGTTATCATAATTGTACTAGCTAGGATCTTCAACTTGACTAGGAGTGGTGGGAATGAGCACACTCATCTCATAATTGATTTGTAGATAATTCTTTTGTTTCCTCCTAAAATCGACAAATTTGTCCCAATGTTATCTTCAATGATTATGTCCATGTTTTGCCTATAGTTGATGTTCTGTAAATATTCATGGAATAAAGGAGCCTGAAATAAATAAAAAAGAAAGAAAGAAAAAGAAAGAAAACTAATAACAAATTAGTTGCAAAATAGATATGTTTCTGTAACAATGGCATTTGGGCCTTATGGGCCAGGGTGCATCATATATGCTGAGATACACCCTGTACCCTGAGATGCTGGAAATGTGACTTGGAAGACACCACGTACTTATCTGGAGAACGCCCACAGGTTGTGTCCGACAACACACAGTCCGACAGAGTGTGTTACTGTACAAGTTGTGTATTTACAGTTGTGTGTGAGTCCCTGGCAGGAGAGAGCATCCACTAAGCATCTTGTTTCTTCCATTAGAAGAATTTTTCAGGCTCGTGCATTTAAAAACTTATGTCTATGTTCATCCATTTCAAAATCTATTCATCCTCCACTCACGTGTGTTTTTGGTGGAAAGTATGGTAGGAAAAGTTCACAGGTAGCTCAGTCCCAGGTCCGAAAGTTTCTCATCATGAAGCCGAGGGAGTCAGCACAGTGCACAGCGGCGGGACTTCTGCAGGCCACTCCTAGACCACACGGCAAAGAGCAAGTAAATAACCTGGAAAGGGGTTCTATAAAGCACAAAAACCTATCCCTCTGCGCCCATATCCCCTTAGTAAAACTCTAAAACTTCCAAGGGACACTCCGTTGTCATGTATCAGGCAGGGACATACAACCGAGAAAATCTGAGTTAATCAAGGCAGCAGTTTTGATCAGTTGCAGCCAGCATGCTTTATACGCAGAGCTACCAAAATCCACCACCAGTGAATCTCTGTCTAGGGCCCTTCCGAGAGCCAGGATACGTTTAAGAGAAACATCTAAAATCAGAAAGTAAGGAAATTAAAGGGAGAACGATTTTTAAATGTACAGGAGCAGCCAAATTCTTTCCAAACAAAAGCAGCACCGCTGGAGAAATATTAGACAAGACAGACACTGAGCCAAAGTCAAAGATAGTGACTTCAGAAAGATAAAATTTATAATTTCTGGGAAATAGATGATCATTTTAATTTTAATTTTTTTTTTTTTTGCAGTTTTTGGCCGGGCCAGGTTTGAACTCGCTACCTCAGTATATGGGGCTGGCACCCTACTCCTTGAGCCACAGGCGCCGCCCCTAATCATTTTAATTTTAACAAGTTTTGTATTCAGGTAATTATAAGTCTTAAAACAGAATAGGAAAAAACAAGCCAGGAGAATTTTTGTATCTCTTTTGAGATATAATTCACATAACATAAAATTCACTGTCTAAGCTGTACAGTCCTGAGGGTTTAATGTTCATGGAATTCTGTGAACATGAGTGCTATCCAATTTGAAAATATTTTTATCACTCTCAAAAAACCTGTTCAGGATGGCGCCTGTGGCTCAAAGGAGTAGGGCGCCAGCCCCATATGCCAAAGGTCGTGGGTCCAAACCCAGCCCCGGCCCAAAACAGCAAAAAACAAATAAACAAACAAATAAAAGAAAACGCGTTGACCGCGTTGACATTCCTAGCCATTATCAATAGTTCCCTCTCCCCACCTTTGGCGGCCACTAATCCACTTTCTCTTTCTATAGTATCACCTGTTCTGGGCATTTCATATAAAAGGAATGATACAAAATGTGGCCTTTTGTGACTGGCTTCCTTCACAGAGCATAATACTTTTGAAGTTCAAACTTGTTGTAATATGTGTCATTCCTATTCATGGCAGAATAAAAAAATACACCACATTTTTGTTTATTTGTATATCAGTTAATATGCTTTTGCTTTGACTGTATTTTTGACTCTTAGGAATAATGCCACCGTGGATATTTTTGTGCAAATGTTTTCAGTCATCTGGGAACATGTTTAAGAGGAATTTCTACATCGTTTACCTTTATGTGTAACCTTTTGAGGAATTGCCAGCCTGTCTTCCACAGTCCTGCACCTTTCACGATCCCAAAGGCAAGGTCGCCTGGTTCCGATTCTCCACATCCTTGCCAGAACTTGTCACTGTCTGTCCTTTTTTGTTTTAGCCATTCTAGTGAGTGTAAAGAGACAGCTCACTGTGCTTTGAGTCCCAACTCCCTACTGGTCACCTTTTTATGAGCAGATACTGTGGAGAAACATCTATTCCATTTTTAGCTATTAACTAGGTTATGTGACTTTTGGGAGCTCAGTTATAATACTTCTTTATATATCCTTCTTACAAATGTTTTATATTTGCAAATATTTTCTCCATGCCGTGGTGATCCTCTCCCCTCTTTGACTGCGTGTTAAGATGCAAACGCTTTTATTTTTGATGAAGTCTAATTTGTTTTTTCTTTCGTAACACGTACTTCAGGCCTCATAGCGAAGAAACCGTTGGCTAATCCAAGATCATAAAAATTGACTCTTATGCTTTCTTCTAGGAGTTTTATACATTTATCTTTTAAACATAGGTCTTTGGTTCATTCTTGGTTACTTTTTATGTGTAATGTGAGGGAGAGGAACAAATCTCTCTTCTGTGTGGGTATTCAGTGTCCAGCACCATTCATGGGAAACTTCTGTGTCCATTAAGTTGGCTTAACATCCATCAAAATTAATTTAGTGCAAATATAAAGGAATCCTGGAATCTCACTTCTGCCCCATTGATCTATATCAGGCGTCCTCAAACTGCGGCCCGTGGGCCACATGTGGCCTGCTGAGGACATTTATCCGGTCCGCTGAGTGTTTTTGCTGCCACTGCCTGTCCTGCTTAGCTCAGCTGCTAAGCTGACTTGTCCCGGGGCCCCTAGTCTGGCCCTCCAACGGTCTGAGGGACAGTGAACTGGCCCCCTGTTTAAAAAGTTTGAGGACCCCTGGTAGAGTCACCAGAAAATGGGCTGCTTTGGGGGTTATGAAAAAACCCATAGGTGGAACAGCCTGGGGGTTTTGTTTAACTTTCAATTTTTATGAATTAAAGTTGTTTCCCATGAAATGTTTGTTCAATTTTCTTAATCTCATTACTCAGTAAATGCAAGAGCAATGTTGATACAGATCTATGACATCTCAACATTTTATTCCTTCTGGTTTGAAAGAATGGGTCCCCTAGTAGATGCAGAACACATAATTACATGAGAACGACATTTGCACGCAGAGCTCCCTTGTATAACCACTTTCTGTTATCTAATCCTTTTTACCTATAGCTGGGCTACATGGCCGGGATCACGTGAAACTCTTTTTAAAACGGTTTAACTTTGATTAAAGCTGACCCCTTAGTGATGTGAATACGTTGTTCATGCCAGAAAGTGACCTTGTCACAAGCATTCTAGTCACCTGAGAAAAGGGGAGATGACAATTCTTTCTCCTGAAGGTAGGGCCCACGTGCCCTGGAATTCGGTTCTATTAAAAGTCATGAAGTAGGAATGTCAGTACAATTATCTGCAAATGGTTTGTGTCTGTTCCGACTCTCACTGTCAGGGTAGTAACTGTTGCAGGCTAATACAAGCTCTGTGCAACAAGCCTCCTGCATGACGTTTCTGTGGGTATTAACTCATCACTGACATTTTTTGCTTCACATTCAAAAGGCCTACTTGGAAGATAATTTTGCTCTCAAAATTGTTTCCTAGCAGAGAATTAGAGAGTGTTAAGTTCACAACATTTAGACAAAAGATTATGTGCATATGTAATTTTTGCGTACACCATAGCGATGTCAATCAAGAAATTGGGGATAGACCAGCCAATTTTTACTCACTGCATGATTTGGAGCAAGTTACCTAGAATCTTTTTGTCCTAGGTTCCTCAAATACACATATAACAATGAAAAATAATGTGACCCAACCCTTAGGATTATACTAGCAACCTTCTGTGAATACTAATTAAGACCAAACCCACACAACATTTAGCCTGATGCTGGGCATACAGTGAATGCTACTTATTATCAGTTATAGTAAAAAGAAAGAAAGTGTTGATAGAATTTTATTCCAAGGATATGTGGATTTAATTTTACTGATAATATCTTATAAATATATTGGTCTTCTTTGAAAACCTTTTTTTACACAGGCAAACCAAGGCAGAAGAGTAAAGCCCGAGAAGACTGTTTTTTTGGGGGGCAGGGGAGGACTGGGTTTGAACCTGCCACCTCCAGCATACAGGGCTGGTGCCCTACCCTTTTGAGCCACAGGCCCCACCCCAGAGAAGACTGTTTTAGGCAGACTTCTAGGTGGCCTGTGATGGATCCAGCGTTGTGCTAGGATGCATGTCTTTTCTGAATCCCTCCACCTGTGTGTGGCATGGACCAAGTTTCCAGTCTCTAATGAGCTGAATGCACAAAGCTGATGGGGTGGTACCAGCAGGATCACGTGAAGATGTGACTGCCAGCTTCAAGCACGTGTCTCTCCTGCCTTCTTGTTGAGTTCTGATGAGGCAAACTGCTGTGCTTGGAGTTACTTTCGAGAAAACTCTAAGTGTCAGCCTCTGACCAGCAACCAGCAAGGAGCCAGGCTCTCAGAGAAACTGACACCTCCAGACTGACAAGCCTGAGCCACCGAATCTTGTCAGCAACAACACAGGGACCCCTCCCCAGTGGAGCCTAATTATGACTCCCATCCTGATGACATTGTGATTGTAACTTGAACCACAACACCCAGGCTCATCCCACTTGGATTCCTGACCTACTGAATCTGTAAGATAACAAATGTTATTTTTTTAAGCCACTAAGTGTTGGGGTAATTTCCTATGCAGTAATAAATTCTATAAAGTTCAAGGGCTTGAAATTTGAGCCGTGTTTTTCAATATATCAGATAATCCTCAAAGAAGAATTAGGAGACATCGGTTTAGACTTTTATGTGTAAACTCCAAATGTAACTGTTTTGTAGAGGAGATTATACTTACTTTGTTATTTTTATTTTTAAGCCTCACTTTTATTCTTTTTTGAGTATTCTGTTCCCATAAAAATGAATCCAAACAATAATTATTTTAGAAACTGTCTTTGTACCCAACTGATGTATTTATGATATTAAAAATGACTGCTTTTATGGGTTTAAAGGCTTTATAAAGATTTATATATGATTTTATGGAGGGAAATTGGCAATAAAAAAGGATAACAATAGGATATTAGCCAATAAGCTCTCAAGTCCAGAAACAAAGTAATTTATCTTTGTAGCCTTAGTAGTTAGCACAGAATCCGACACACAGCACACACAACAGATTGGGTTTTTTTTACTGAAGGAAAAAGATTGTCTTTTAAATGCAGTGTCTGCTCACTACTAGTTGTAACCCCAGGCAAGCCACCCTTAAAAAGTAGAAGTTGCAGCTAAATTTCACCCTATAAAAGAAAAATTTAAGTAAACATGTTGAGAGGGACATGGTCCTGAAGGACATTTAAACGTCGTAATGATAGCAAGGTTAAACTGACGTTTATAGAAAAACTGTAGGCAGTTCAGTGACTCAAAATGTTATGTCCATCAGTTAGTCTAAATAAAGAGTAGTAAATATTGGATTTTGAATCATTTAGAGAAAGAGGATATTTAGATAGCAGAGTGTTTAAATAATATTTCATAAAAAAGACAAAGAACACTAAAAAAAAATGTGAATTACTACATCTATATTCAGATTCTCTAAATAGCCTAACCCATTTCTTAATATATTAAAATAGTAAATTAATGCAAACAAAACCTATTAGAAATATGTTCAAAGCACATAAAGCACACATTCATAGGAAAACATATATAATCTGCCTACTAAATCCATAAAAAAAAACATTTAAATTGTGTCCATTTTCTTACGGTACGTTCATGAAAGGAACATAAGGCAGTGATATATATTTGCTTTTTTGTGAGATTATGAAAAACGAAAAGTAATGATAGCTTCTAATGTTAGTCATGGTGTGGGGAAACAAACTTTGAGGGAGAATATAAGAGGTACATTTTATGGAGGGAAATTTGCCACTATGTATCAAAATTGAGAGTCCACCTGCTCTTCTAGAAACTTGTGAGAAGACACCTGTAGTGGCATCATACTGGAGCTTCCGAAATCACATCATAAAAAGAGACACAGAAACTCGGATGGCAAAACCGCAACCTCACAGCTAGCAACTACAACAAAATGGATAATAAAGTAGCTCCCTAGGTTCCAAAATACAAGCAGATGGGGACGACCCACCAGTATGAAACTGCACCATAAACCTCCTGCAGGAGAGATGATGAAGCCGGAAGCCTCTGAGTGGCCTGAAAAGAGAGCTCCAAAATTCCAGCAGATTCTCACCAGAAAACATCGTCCCTGAAAGTGAGACCTGGTAAGACACCACAGATACGCACCCAGTGAAGCCCATATTGTCATAAACCCCACACAGCAAACAACATGATTTCTCCAGCAGCAACAAAAATTTAAGGAGTAAAACAAGACAGGGAGACGCCCAGGAAGTGTTATGCCTGATTCCTGATTCAAGCAAACTACAAAACAATTCACAACAGAAAAGAGCAACAGTAAGTTTTGGAGAATTTTAAAAGAATTATTTTAACTTTAATTATTTTAACTACGAGGTGTACTAGTAGTATCACAGTGATGTTTAAAAGTCGTTATCTCCCAGAGAGACATATTGAAAAAATATGGGTAAAATGGTATGAATTCCTTCATAAAAAGTATGCTAAGCACAAAAATGATATCCTTTAAAGTAAAATGGAAAAAAGAAGTGAATAGGAATAAAAAAGAAATAAGACTTGCCATTTGTCAATGATCACTGAAGTAGATTTTAAATATTAAAGAAAGTGAGTTTGTACTGTTCTGTTTTATGTGTTTGAATTTTACATAGTGAGTTATGACTGTATAAACCTCTGACTTGATTTTACTCTAAGAATTTACAGATACAGTAACGTAAGTATGAAACATGGATGTGAAAAGAACAGCAAAAAATCTAGAACGAAATGAGGCTCTGAATCTGGTTGAAAAACGTACAACTATCATGAAGAATGACAGAAATACATGTGTATTCCACACAAAATTGTCTGTGGACTTCTCATACTGTAAAAAACAAACAAACAACAAAACCCCATAAAACCATTCCTCACAAGTGATGTGTTAAATTGGTATACAGCCTTCTTTCCTTAACTGTGGTTTCACTGTCCGCATTTTTCAGTTACCCACCGTTAACTGTGGTCCAAAAACATCTTATAGAAAATTTCAGAAGTAAGCCATTCATAAGTTTTAAATTGCTCGGGGTAACATCTTGAAATCTCATGCTTTCCCTCCTCATCTAATTCAGAACATGAATCATCTTTTTGTCCAGCATGTCTACATCATACAATACATACGTGTAGGAAAAAATACAGCATATATAGGGGTTGGCTCCATCTGTGGGTTCAGACTTCCACTGAGAGTCTTGCAATGTGTTCCCCAGGGGAAAAAGGAGACTATTCCATATGAGTTTAGGTCAGTGAGAAATATATGTTAATAATTATGTGAATATATGCATTTATGAATGTAAATCTACATAAACATTTGTGTATACACATAACTGCACATACACACTGGCATATGCCTAGAAAGTTTTTGGAAGAATATGCACCAAATTGACATCAGCAGCAAGTTTTATAGTATTTTGTTTTGTTTTCATTATTGCTTATCCATTCACTTATTCATTTAACAATTATTTAACATGTACTGTGTACCATACAGTATTATAGGTACTGGAAATACCCTCATTAAAAAAAAATATAAGTCAAATATAATCTTGAGAGACAGATAATACGCTAGATTTTAAAAAGTAAGAATAGGTAAGATGAATTCAGACAGGAAACTGGGCCTTGCAGAAATTAGCAAGGATTTGGTAGGGATTTTACACTGAGATGGTTAAATATGGTAGAGGGTGGTGAACAGGTGGCAAAGAATTGGCTAAGGATGCAGCAAGCAAACTGTATCTAGGGAGCAAGCAAACTGCATCCAGGAGTTGTTCCTTGGTGGAAACGCACACAGTGAAAAGTCCCTGGTGACTTTTAACTGACCTAGAGCTCATTACCATCTAATTAGCATGGAGTGGGTGGGGCTTCATGAAGGATTCTGGGCAGGACACACCCCCGGAAGGAGAAACTTGCAGCACTGCCCTGTTATGTAACCTGTTGTATAACCACAGCCTGTCAATCACTCCAAAGGGTGGAAAACAATCACCAATCCCATTGGGAGAAAGGCGGGACTAACTAGACGGCTTCTAAGAGGCAGGGCGCGCTCGGACCCCAGGCCTTTCTTTGCAGGTGGACCCTGACCCTGCCTCTCTCAAGAACGTATTTTCACTTTATGCAGCTTCCTTTTTTTGCTTTCATTCTTTCTTTTATGGGAGAAACTGTGTAAAATTGCTTTGTGTCTCTGATCCCGTGGTCATCGGCTCGACTGGGTACCAGGGCTCCTCCTTGACCTTGGGACATCCAGACGGACCTCACAAGATGGAAAAAGCCCTGAGATGTTTTCTGTTGTTTGGGGAATTCTAGCTTTGGAGATTATTTTTTTTCTTTTAGAATGGTTTTGTTCTGATTTACAAGAAGTTCGTACTGTTTTCATATGAAAATATAAGAAGATAACTGTAGTTGTGTTTTCATTTAAGTAGAAAGTCTTATCATTTCCATTAAAAAGGGAAGGTGTGGCCACCCATTGCCATAATCTACTCGAAAACCAATCACATTAAACTCCACCATTTAAAATACTTAGGAGTTTCCCTCTAGACACCTTCACTATTCTTTTTAAACACCTGGTGAGACTCATCTTTTTACCTGCCCCTACACCCAATTATACATTTTCTTTTGGTATAATCTTCATAATTCCAGGTAAAGGAAGTAACTGTGTGTGAGCAAAAGATGTTTAAATGAACATAATTTCATTTTACCAAGAAGTGATTTTTAGCAGCCAAGTACTTATAATCTGTAAATAATTATGCCATGGTAGTCACCTGTCTGTTACTGAACACAGATACTTATCTCTTTCACAGTGACCTCATCAAGGGATAAGTTAGATCACATATGTGACCATCTCCCCCCAACTACACACACCCCTGGCTGTGTGTTTGCCTCATGGCCCTTGGGAAACCGTATCTAGTGCTCAGTAGTTAACTGGTGTTACAGCTTTTATTCATGAATCCAGAAAGAAAAGAAAGATTTCTGTTGCTATCTTTTTTAATGGAAGCACACTTTCCTATCTCTTGACTAAGTATCTCTCTGCCAATTTCATAATTATGAAAACCTTGAAGGAAAACTCTCCTGATAACTGCAGGTTGGTAATGAGCAGGCGTGCCGTGCTAGCTCAGTGGCAGCCGACATTTTGCCCACAGTAATATATAATCCATGAAGAGATTCGAATGAAGTGGAATCGTCTTGTTTTAAGGAGTGTCAAGGAGGTCCTGGTGCAAACTTGCAGTTCAGCAGTGAAATCTAGAGTCCTGTCCCTCTGTCTTCACATTGAAAGAAATGGCATTGTTATTACCACTTCTCACCTCTGCCAGAAAAGGAAAATAATAATTTCAACTAATTCACTGCTCCATTATGAATTATGTTTAATTGCACATGACAGAGAAGTTGAAGTAGCGATGACTAAAATAGGAGTGAGATTTATATTCTTCTAGATTAAAGGGGCGGCACCTGTGGCTTAAAGGAGTAGGGTGCCAACCCCATGTACCAGAGGTGATGGGTCCAAACCCAGCCCCGGCCAAAAACTGCAAAAAAAAAAAAAAAAATCAGATTAAATAGGTCTGGAAATGGACCGTTTGGGTTGTTCAGATGTGCACAGCCCCAGGACCTCTGCTTCCTCTGTGTCTCTGCCACCATTGGCAGGTGGCTTTTATCATCAAGGATAAAATGGTCCAAGACGCTGGCTGGTAGAGTTCTCCCCCTCACCATCTATTACAGCAAGAATAAGGTAGACACAGAGGAGGGTAAAGGGCTCGCCCCCAGCAAAGGTGAGGCAGCCTCCTTGTAGACTTTCTAGAAGGAACCTCAATCATTTGCCCCTACATCTCATGGCCACCTTTCACTACAAGAAAGGGTAGGTTACACAGATTTTTAGCTGGGCAAGTTACAATGTTAACATAATAGCAGGGTTTTTTGGGTTTTTTTGTGTTTTTTTGTAACAACAATCACAGTTTACTTTGCCAACCCATGCAAATATCGATCCTGTCTATGACGAAAGATGGTGACTGGGGGGTAACATGCCAGGCAGGTGTATTTTTTGCTGAAGAGCGAGTTCCTTCTGTCTCCTCTCCAACATCTTAACGATAAAAGACAGCAGAGAACCTACCGATCGAAGACTAAGTTCAAAGATCAGCAGATTATGGGCTTAGTAACAGATCTCTAATATTTTTTACCTTATTTCCTTCTTTTTCACTCTGTCAGGTATCATCCTAAGTAATATTCCACTGATACTTTTCTTTGAGGAGACTCGCCATGAAGGTCAGCATACTAAAGCTTGCGCTAATACTGTTGTTAAGAAGTGTGTTGACTTTTGTTTAATCTAGTCCTTTTGAATTTACTTGACTTTCCAAAGCCAACCCCTCCTGACAAACACCCATGCAAACATATTATCTCAACGAAACCAAGCTTATCAGGATAGTTGGAGAAATACTGACACAAGCCTTGGAGGATATTCCCCATGATTCACTGTTGGCAAAATGTCATCATGAGAAAGGTGATTTCAAGAAGAACATTAGACGGGAGGAACTTTTCCTTAACTTTTCCTAAATGCTCTGTATAAGAAGTATAATATACACACCAATTTACTTGGAAACCACTAAGCATACGTTGAGATCAGTAGATGATTTTATTGTTCCTTTGAAGAACTACAAAATAGTTATCCCAAAGCTTCATTTATGCTCCTTTACGTCTCAGTTTTGACCACAGCAAGCCTTCCCTTGCCAAGCCCTGGTAGATTTTGGCAAAGAAAATGACCTTAGCAGGATGTATAAAATCAAAGTGCCTGGTCCTTGTAAGCTGCCCTCTTCATTCTTCTATTTCTGTATTATTTTCTTTCCCAACTTCACTTAATGTACTTTGGGTTTCAAGTTAAACTTCTAAGTGGATTGCTGTAAGGTTGATTGTAGAGCAGCCAAATCAAATGAAAGTCAGATAATCTATCCCCTTCTTTAAAAAAATATTTATTGGATGCCTGTTATGAGAAAAGCCTAGTTCTGAGGATAGTGTTGAACGTTTGCAAAATAATTGGAAATAATTATTGGGCTAAGCTGGTTCTTCCAGCTGTAGTTAGGTATTTATTAGTCCACCAACTCTAATGGTGTACTGTAACTCAATCTGTGGTAGTAAATAAATATCTAATGGGATAATTAAATCTCAATAGGGACATAATTGCTGAGCAACATTCTAAAGCTCCAGAGACATCAGAACCTCAGCTCATTTAATCAAGGAAGTTTTATTATATGCATAGACAGTTTGTATTCTCTCTTTAAAGGATGGTCTTTACAGCACCTATTTTCTGTAACAGTTACATCAGGATTTATTTATAGCACAATATGCTTAGCTACAATGGTCTTGAGAGTTATAATCCTTTTAAGCACCCCCTTCTCTTGAAAGCGTTTTCAAACACTTTGGGCATGAGACTACATAAGCCCCAAGTGTGAGTTAATCCTCAGTATTGTGAGTTCTCCTTGAAGCTGATATTCCTCTGAGAAAAGTTAAAGTACATGTTGATTTTCTATGTTCTTAACATTTATGCAGGATGACAGG
The DNA here is from genome assembly GCA_963574575.1 of Galagoides demidoff. Taxonomy (NCBI): domain Eukaryota; kingdom Metazoa; phylum Chordata; class Mammalia; order Primates; family Galagidae; genus Galagoides; species Galagoides demidoff. Next base: position 20,267 of record CAUYQV010022702.1, read on the forward strand.
AAATGGAAATGGTTGATTATTCTATCACCTACGAGGAGATAGCTTGCAAAAATCCCAGCAGTTGCTTTAATGTAAAGCCTACCTGCACAGAGACATGGTTCTTTTCTTTGTAATCAATATTCACCATCCTGAAATCTAGACTTTTGAATCTAGCAAACCTTCAATCAGGCGTTGCCATTCATTTGATATTTCTTTTAAGATGGCAGAATGTAATCTTATCTGTAATTAAATCACAATTAGGCTTTAATTATTCCAATTAAAGATCTGTATAATTTCCTACAGTCTCCCCTGTAGCTTGTTTTAAATTAAATCTGGAAATTACGAGTAATTTCTTCTGATGTGTGTCCAAGTTTCTGAGTCTCTGATTGGAACCCTTCAACTTATTTTATTTTTTTAATGAGACCATTCAATTAGTTTTTATTTTTGTCTAGCTTTTAATACTTCTGGAAATGCTTCAAAAGAAAAGTCAATTTTATTAGCACTTCCTTTGGTTTTCTTATTCATAGAATCTCAGTAACGACCTCCATTTAAAATAAAACTGAAGATCCTAAATGCACACTCAGAGACACACATCCACATACAGATGGAGCCCTGAGTGGGAAAGGTACAATTGTGACAGTTCTTCACGTCTAATGTTCTTCTGGTAGTTGAAAATCCGATGTCAAGAATGGAAGAAAAAAAAAAGACGTAAAGGTTTGATGAGAGCATTTCAAAATGTATATGAAAACACCACACTGTACCCTGTGATTGCATTAATGTACACAGCTATGATTTAATAAAAAATCTAAAAAAAAAGATATGTGGTGCTGGTAATCTCTAATAAAACATATTCTCAGAAAAAAAACATTTTAAAATTACAAAGCAAAAGCCTATTAAAGAAATATAATTAACAATGAGTACATGTTTTTGTATAAGCTCAATCCATGACAAATACGATACCCATGCCAAGTAATGTTGATTTTCAACAGGGAATTCTGTCTAATGTTAACAGCTAATAAAAAATAAATGAAGAATAAAAAAAATCTGATGGCAATATACAAATTGTACATTCTTGACTCAGATGTGTATTTTGCATATAGAGGCCTCCTGCAGTCTTCTGAAATTTGAAAGTAAAATGGTTGGGGTCTCTTTGTTTGCTGGAGTTGTTATATTATTTTTCACTTCTTTTCCCTTCCAATAGTCATGTGTGTTTGTGAGTGTGTGTGTAAAATCAACAATCCATAATAATCCAGATTCAAATAACAGGTTCAGGTGCAAAGTACACCTTGGGGAAAGTTTTCCTAATTTTATCTGGAAGATTATTTCAAACTGGAAGAAGAACCCTTTTAAATGTAGCAGTTCTTCTATTTCGATGGATGTATTGTGGTGGTGTGTGTCCCTCACCTATCAGCCTCTAGGCTCAGTGAGAGTGAGAGCTTTTCTGTCTATCTCTTGCTAATCCTGGATTAAACCTAATAGCATTTTCATCTCTACCCTATTTTGAGAAAAAGAGTTTTCATCAAAACCAATTTAATTATCTTTTCAAGGACATGTGTTTAGAAAAGGTCGTATTTCTCTATTTGAAAATGTCAAAGTCGCAGAGTGAAACGCAATGCTTTGGTACGAGAGTGAGGGGGAGGAATATTTAGTTCTGATTTTCAGATGTTTACAATTATGGCTTATAAAGGAGAAGGAAGAAATTAATGGCAACCAAAACAACTGAGTAAAGATGGACAAGAGTGACATTTGTTCTGTACCAAAGACAAACTCGATAGGAAAGAGTTGAATTTATAGTCAAGTTATCACAGAGGGATAGATAGAAAGAGACACACAGAGTGTCTTGACTCTGCTTAATTGTCCGAGTTCCCAGTTAGCTCTGGCCTCACTCTTCTCCCTGATTAGACCAATCAACAAATTCCACTAATCCCTTTAAGTATTTTTATTCTATCTAAGCACTTGGTTTTTTATGTTGCTTAAGTTTGAATTACGATTATGTAATCAAAGCCTCTTGAAAAATACTCCAGTAGGAAAAGAGAAACTAGATCACATGTGAGGCAGACATGTTGTGGTTGGAGGGCTTGATCAGGAAAACATTTTAAAATATCAGAGGAAAATGGGATGATCAGGAAACCCTGATTGAGAATTAGCTCCCCTACGAATGAATTATGGTCTAGAGCAGCGATTTTCAACCCGTGTGCCAAGAGAAGATCTTAGGTGTGCCACAGGAATTTTCAAACATCATTAATTATTTTTGAAAGATGTTCTAAGCACAGTAAGTATATTCTTTTTTCCCCTCTTTTTTATGATCCATATAATTTAAGCATGCTGTCAGAAGAAGGTTGAAAAGCACTGCTCTAGAGGAGTGATGCATCCTTTGTAGTTCTCTGTAGGGTTGAGCACAGGGTTAAAAGTGCTAGGCTCTAGGGACTCAGTGATCTGGGAAAAAGCCAAGCATCACTGCTGGCCCTGAGTACTAAAAACAGTACTTGTTAGACACAGCACACTGTCTCAGCCCTAAGTCAGATACTAAGAGTGACAAAATTAAGGCAAGACAGTCATGTAGTAAACAGTTTAAGATAAACTCCTTGGTTTTAACCTTCTCTTCTCTCTCTTTGAAGCTCTCTTTTTTTCTACTGTGCTGTATTTTCTCATGCCTGAGATTTCAGTCAAAGCTAGTGAGGATCATTGGATCCTTCTCTCTCTCTCTCTTTGAAGCTCTCTTTTTTTCCACTGTGCTGTATTTTCTCATGCCTGAGATTTTAGTAAAAGCTAGTGAGGATCATTGGAGGGGGCGGCAACCTGTCACTCCATGTAGAGGGCTTGCTGGTGTTGGTCTCCTGTGGTCCCTCAGGGGTTCAGTGCATATGGACTGAGCAGGTGTTATTTATCTCACATAGAGTCACATCCCCAGTTCTCAGTTTGCCATCTTTAAAGAGATTGGACCAAATGATTGCAAGGTTTTCTTTCTTTCTTTTTTTTTTTTTTCAGGTCTTCAATTCTGTTAATTTACGTTGTGCACAGAGAAGAAAAATGACTTAGCATGATGGCTGGAGAATCCCAGGAAAATAGGTGAAAATGACACAGAAAAATATGCAGCCGAGGGCTGGGATGAAGTGAATCTGGGACGGCAGAGATGGAGAAGAAAGGGAGGAAGAGGAAAACCAGAGCTGAGGAGCATGTCTGAGTGAGAGAAGGTGCTGCAGATTTATGGAGCCAAGAGGCGGTGGGTAAGATGGTGATGACCTTTGTCATCTACAACAGGAGAAGAAGAGTGAGGCTAAGATTAAGCACGAAATGATGACTGAGAATGAGATCAATAGGTAGGAAAAGATTTAAAAAGAGAACAGAGATCTCACATCGCCAGGAGATTGCATGGAGCTTAGTCTGAATCTAAGGGAGAGGGGTTAGGAATGTGTCAGAAGAAGGTGATGGCTGGGTAGTGAGGAGCTTAGGGACAGCTCTGGGAAAAAATAATGAGAAAAGAAAAAGCCATTCTAAGATTAATTTTGTATAAATTATGAGAGCAAGCATCTGAAAGAAGCAGAATGAATGATACAAATGATTTTTCAGATCATCTTATAAGATATTAATTAGAATTGCACAACTAAAGTATCAATCATTAAAAAAAAGGGATTAGGGTCAATAATGTGTATTTAAAGTTGTATATCAGAGATGGCTTACAACCTGCACAGAAGTTAACTGTTTTCACCTGTGGTCCTTTCCCTACCTTAGAAGACATAAATCATAACTCAAGGCATTTGTTTTTTACGAATCCTGCATGAAGCCTTCTGAAGACAAGGATGCAAATGGCTTAACTGGTGGGATTAAGGCTGGATGCTAAATACCAAATACAAGTTCTCTCCATCTAATATAGGCAAAGCGTGGAGATCAATGTAAAAACAAAAGATTTTAGTGAGGTCTCTCCCAAAATTATAAACACAAAGAGAATGAGTATTTGGGGGATTTGGTCTTGCTTTTAGATAACTGCAATAATCTGAGAGGTCCCATTCATTATGAGGATCATATAATTCAGAATTATTCAGACATTTTTGTTTACGACCTTGATGTACTATGATTTTCATACACTTAACACACATTCAGAAATATGGGCAAGATATTTTATTTCAGTTTATACATGATATTCAGACTAATTAATATCCTTGAAACTTTTGGATACAATATTTATATTTTTTTGCTGTTATGACTCAGAGGAGATGCTCTCAAAGGTAAGTAGAGAAAATAAGTTTGCTTCATCTTACTAGGTATTATAGACACAGAAGACTCTTTGCTCACCAAATCCTTTTAAATATTATAGTAAGATTATAATTTTTATTTTTAGAAATTTTAGAATTTAAAAAAATTCAAAATGATGTTCCTTTTGGTGCATTATTTTCCTTTCTGTCACACTTACCTATGTCATTATTCTCCATTTTAAATACAAATGAAAGACCAGCAGGTATCTCAATGCCAAGAGTCACATTGATCTTTTACATATTAAAAAAATTAGTTTACTCATATCTAATAACCATTTCTATGTGTTATGTATTAGAAGAGCGTTTATAAGAAAATATCATTTAGCAAAGATCTTCGTCCATAATAAGCAATTACTACACAGTTATGTGTATAATTGCATACATAGGGGGATGTCAAAAATCTATAAACATTTTAAAAGATCATGCTGGAAGTGGAACCAATCATTCCCCCCAAATTGCAGATAAAACGAATGTGGGTAGCATGTTCAGGTACACCTGCCCAGCAATGGAACCTTCAGTTCAACTTTGAGAAGTAATGCATAGATCCCATCTCTTAAAATGTGTACATATATTTTTGGCACCCTCTGTATACACACTGGCACACAGACATACATAAGGCACACAGACACACATGTGTAAATATATATACACACACACGTATAGTTTGCCCCATATACATGGACTCTCTATATGCATATGTGTATACATGTACACACAGATGCGTGCACGCACACACATGTTGAGTTTTCCCCTTTCCAATGTCCATTTTAGCCTAAAATGCTGGACTAGAAAGCAATGGCTTTAGTTTCAGTCCCCTGTAACCATTACCAACTCTGTGAATCCATTCTGGATTTATTTCCAGAAATATGGACAGATGCGTCTCCTAGTAAAACTGAGCAACGTGGAGAAACTCTGTTTCTTCTTTCTTGTACTATAGTCCCTCGTATTTAAACATGACCACTTGGGGGGGGGGGATCTGATAACAAGTCGTGTGAGACACAGACAAAGTCCAAGGGTCTCAACCCCAGCTGGAGAGACACAGGCTGGGCGCTTGTTTGAAATGCTCAACCTCAGACCCATCCCTCCTCCACGGACACAAATCAAAATCTGAATTTTCAAAATGTCTGCTTACCATTCATATGCATATGATAAATGAGAAACACAGGGGTGGGGTGTAGTCTTTTTTTTTTGTCTGCAGTTGCTGCAGCCAAATGTACATTTTATATTAGACCACAGGAAACTGTACTAAAATAAAGGGGTTCTATGGTGGGGGACCCTAGTTCAACATACTGCCATCATAAATATTTACTGCTTCTTGATCTCATTCAAGGAACTTCTGAGAACAAGAAAATGTGACTCTGGTCACGGCACTATGGTCAGGGCAGGATTGTTAAGGCAGTATTCATGTCAAATTCTTTCTCCGCATAAAGATTGGGAACAGACAGACATTTAGTGGAAATATTTTTGAAACATTGCTTTATCATGAGTCGTAAAGCCAGTTAACACCTGTATTGGAGAATTCACACCTCTAGCATTTCACAACATAAAATACGCAGAAAAAAAAATACCCAATAGTAACAAAAATACTTTAAACAGAGTTTCACAAACTGAGTTCCATGTTCAACTGGTTCTCAAAGTATTGCTCTTCAGATTCCTAAAGTATTTCAGGACCAAGTAATTGTACAAAACACCAGGATGTATGCTCCTTTTAGAGTTTTACAGAGCAGTCTCTGAACTCTTACACTCCCCCCAAAAATCTATGTTTAGTCCCACATCTCTCAAATATGTTACCCTTAGAACCATCTTAGATCTGCTGAATATTGACTACAAATGCGGCATTATAGACTTGGGAGTACAGTTGGTAAAACTCTGAGTAAAGATTAAATTTTGAAAAAGTATTTACATAAGGACTGAAGAACTTGCAGTTATTATGTTATACATGCTCTGATAATAGAATGAGCCAGCCATACATAGCCGAGGGCAACTTTAAGTAGAATTTGACTTCTTAGAAGTCAATCTATCCTTGGGACTGGGGGGAACTAATAGAGTCAACACCAAGAGAGTCTGTGGAGTATTCACTCAGAATCTATATAAATTTTTTCCGGATAAGGATTTTATGTTTACCTAGTGCACTGTATATCAAAGAGAAAATAAATGTTGTACTTAGATATTTCAAATTGAAAAACTGTAAGAAAGTTCTTAGAAAAGTTCATTTGTTGAAAGTATAGAATTGGAAGATGACAACCTAAATTCTCAAATCAGGCCTATCTTGTCTCTTAATTATTAGATAGGTATATCAAGCTATAGATACTATGATATCTCTCTCTCACATATATACATGTGTATGAGTATGTATTAATTGTCTAGTAATGTGAACTTTGGGTTCCATATTTTTTTTCCATACTCATTGGAAAAAAATACTCTTGAGTTCCATACTCAAGAACTTTGAGTTCCATATTTTTTCCATAATTCACTGAATGCCTTTTCCCCTCTTATTCAAATGAAAAGATACAGATTGATATCTTTTCAACCAATAATGTAGTTGAGGCATGTAACATGATTAAAAATAAATATAAAGGTCTTTAGAGGCCTCTTTGCCTGCTTGCCCTGGCAATGGAGGCCGGGTCACTGTCTACAGAGAATGTGGCTCGCTTTCTAAGATTTCTTAGTCTGTAAGCCTATCTTTCTCTTCCTCAATCAACATGCTTGCCTTAAAAAAAAAAAAAATGGACTTAGACTGAGAGGTTTGGGTTGAAAACTCACCAGTTCTATGGCTGTGAGGTCTGAATTTGCTTCCTCCATGAAAGGAGGAAACAGTAACAAATGTCTATTTGCCTTATTATTAAGCCCATCACGTGAGGCGCTCAGGGCCTGTCAATTTCCTGCCTTTTCTTTTGCAGAGTATTTCTTGTGAAAATGTGTTTCCAGTATTATAAAAGAGAAACATCTGGATTACATTTATGTAGCTGATACCTGTGCTCATGTTAGTGATGGTCAGAGATCATACACTAGACAATCATAATCCTTGAAGCTCCAGAAAGGTGATTACAGATAATCACCTGTATATTTGTGATCTGAAACATTTACATATATATATAAGTTTTATATATATATATATGAAATCCTTTTTTCTATTTTTGTGATCTGAAACATTTACATATATATATAAGTTTTATATATATATATATATATGAAATCCTTTATTCAAATGAAGGATGGCAGGTCACAGCACCAGTAAGAATCCATTTCTTACTGACTGCCCTGAACCCTAGTTTGCGAGACACAGGACCGGACAGTATATAGAAATGTTCATAATTGCCAGATCATGGAAGAAGCCCAAGTGTCCATCAATCCATGAATGGATCAATAAACTGTGGTATATGTACACCATGGAATACTATGCAGTCCTAAAGAAAAACGGAGACTTTACCTCCTTCATGTTTACATGGATG